>JACXGM010006418.1:0-32823 GCA_016801145.1 Umbra pygmaea | reverse complement strand
TTGTGCTTCTGGACCTGAGTGCTGCCTTTGATACCATTGACCACAACATTCTTCTAGACAGATTGGAAACCTATATCAGGCTAGGTGGACATATTTTGGCATGGTTCCGATTCTATTTATCGGAAAGATATCAGTTTGTATCTGTGGATGGTCTGTCCTCCAAACAATCAAAGGTATGCTTTGGTGTTCCACAAGGTTCTGTTTTGGGACCGCTACTGTTCTCGCTATACATGTTGCCTCTTGGTGATGTCATCCGGAAACACAATGTCAACTTTCACAGCTATGCTGGTGACACACAGCTGTACATTTCAGTAAAAAAGGGAGAATCCCCAAAACTGCACACCCTGGAAGCCTGTGTTTTAGATATAAAGAGTTGGATGACAGAAAATTACTTACTTCTAAACTCTGAAAAAACAGAAATGCTTATTTTAGGTCCCAAGAAACAAAGAGACCTGCTGTCAAGTAGGTGGAGTAACTGGTTGGAGTGGTTTGAGTAACTGGTTGGTATGGGTGGAATGACTGGGTGGAGTGGGTGGAGTGACTGGGTTGAATGGGTGGAGTGCTTAGAGTAACTGGGTGGCAAGAGTAGAGTAACTCATTGTTCCTAGAAATTGTAAACAAACAGCTGGTGGAAGGGCTTTCTCATATAGAGCTCCAATTCTGTAGAATGATCTACCAACCCATGTGAGAGATGCAGACTCAGTCTCAACATTTAAGTCTATGCTGAAGACTCATCTCTTCAGTAAGTTCTATGGTATAGTGTAGTCTGGCCCAGGGGGCTAAAAGAGAACGGCGGCACTGTTAATGAACTGCCCATGTTGGCTTGCCTGGTAGGCTCCCCTCTCTCTACTGGGATATCCTCACTCCAATGCTACCCCTGCGCAGGTTACGGTCTGCTGGTGACCCTTTTGAGGTGTGGTCTTAGCAATGTGGGTGGGTCGGAAGCATGCCTGCTTGCTCCTGCCCGAGGCTTTCCTTGTGCAGGACCACGTCTCTTGTCCACCCCTGTCTCAGCCCCAGATGTTATGCTGCAAGTTTATGTGCCGAGGGACTAGGGTTTTTCTGCCCCCAGAGGCAGATTATATTTCCATTTTAGGGTCAGAGCTGTGTCAAGGTACTAGACCCAAGGTACCACTGAACTGTATTTATGCTACATAAAGACTATGGTCACAGTTCACCCATCATATCTTCATTGCTGGACAATAATTGAACACTGATAAACAAAGTGACCTTATTACAATGGGCTGTGTACCTTCAGATCCCCCACCCGGTACAGCCAGAAGCGGACTGGCCACCCCCTTGAGTCTGGCCTCTCTCTAGGTTTCTTCCCAGGTCCCTCCTACTAGGGAGTTTTTCCTAGCCACAGTGCATCACTTTTGTTGCTAGCTTTTGGGGGTCTCGGGCCGGGTGTCTGTCAAAGCACTTTGTGACAACTGCTGTTGTAAAAAGGGCTTTATAAATAAATTTGATTGATTGATTGATTGGAGTGGGTGAAGTGGGTAGAGTAAATGGGTGGAGTGTGTGAAGGAACTGGGTGGAGTGGGTAGGGTACTTGGGTAGAGTGTGTAAAGGAACTGGGTGGAGTGGGTAGAGTAAATGGGTGGAGTGTGTGGGAGAACAGGGTGAAGTGTGTGGATTGGGTGGAGTAACTGGTTGGACTGGGTGGAATTACTGATTGGAGTGTGTAGAATGACTGTTTGGAGTGGGTGGAGTAACAGGTTGGAATGAGTGAAGTGGGTGGAATAACTGGATGGAGTAACTGGGTAGAGTGGGTGGTGTAAATGGGTGAGTTGGGTGGAGTAACTTGGTGGAGTGTGTGGAGGAACTGGGTGAAGTAGGTGGACTGTGTGTAATAACAGGGTGGACTGGGTTGATTAACCAATGACAGTATATAAAATGGACGAAGCGACTCCATACATTTCGATGAAGACCAAGTGAAGTCAATTAGAAGCACTTTTCCGGTGATGCCTGAGCGTAATGTACTGCGCAGCCTCAAGCTAAGCGTGTCGACGTAGATGGGACGTGAGCAACCTGTCTGAAAGTTGTGCCAAGAGAAATCTGAATCCTTCCGAATCTTGCAGAGACGGAGGGCGTGAGTAGGAGTTGTCCATGAGCAAAGGAGCAGGAGCAACTTTTTGTAAGTATTCTGATAAATTATTTTGTCATTTTTACTGTATGCCTCCATGTCCCCCCGATTGCCTGCAAGCTTCTCCTCACTCAACGGTAATTTCTCTACTGTGCGACAGAAAGTCACGTGGTTATGACACAATCTTTACCCTTTTTTTTACAAAAACAGCTGCTACAGGGCCATAACGTGAGATACAAGGTAATGGAGCCTTTTATACATTGTTGTGTTTCTTTAGAAATAAACAATGGACAAGTAGAGTATTTAAACACTTCAGATGTAAATTTATTTGCTCTCAAAGTGAAGCCAAAATGAATGGGAGTCTATGAAACGTTAATGGAAGTAGATGCCTAGGTAGCTTCAGAATCTGCCCACAGGAGCTTCAGATTCTGGGTGCTAGCTTACCCCCTTGTGAATAACTGGGTGGCGTGGGTGGAGCAAATGGGTGTAGTGTGGGGAAAAACTAGGTGGAGTAAATGGGTGGAGTGTGTGGAATAACTGGGTGTAGTGGGTGGGGTAACTAGGTGGAGTAGGTGGAGTAACTGGTTGGAGTGGTTTGAGTAACTGGTTGGTATGGGTGGAATGACTGGGTGGAGTGGGTGGAGTGACTGGGTTGAATGGGTGGAGTGCTTAGAGTAACTGGGTGGCAAGAGTAGAGTAACTAATCATTGCGATAGTAAACTTTGTTGCAAAACACGTTATCCTCCCACATGCAAACTATTTTGTTTGACCAGTGTCATTTGTCTACATTTGTCATGTCAGAAAAAACATTTAATCCAACCATGTTACTCCATTAACAGTGAATTGTCAAACTTTATTCAATTGGCCAATTTTAATAATATACATTTTACTTTATATGTGAATTTATGTATACACTGTGACTTTTATTCACTATTAGAGAACTTACACACAACATAATCAACAACAACTTTTATCCCCTCTAAAACGTTTTCTCTGAATTGTTTTTACTGCCATTGTAACGCCCAGCCAGTGAGAGCTGGCATTAATAGACAATGAGATATTGGACTCATATATATATAGGTATGGTTATATTAGTGTTTAGGGTTTATTTAACTGTATAGAATATGCTGTATAGCGCCTTCCTCTCTTTTACCTTGGTACTGATTGGGGACCAAGTTGATCTAATCTACTAATCACTGTCAGCTGGTTAGCTCGGTCCCTATATCTGTCCTGGTGAAGGAGAGGAGGGCGCGGTTTATTATTTCCTACTGTTCGGTGTGAGATGATGTATATTATTTTGAGATTGATCCGGAGTTCTAGCGTGTTGTGAGAAGTGAGTTGCCTTAGTGCATATGTATACGTGACTGTCTGTATATTATATATCCTTTCCTGACATTGTGCCAGTCACTCGTATTGAATGAATAGAGTGTGCGTATTTCCAGGAGGAGTATTCTTGAGCATTAGCCTTACAGCGTTCGTGCTACTGTTGAGTGCACGTAGGTTATGTCTCAGTATTCTAGTTACACACGTGTTCGATTAGGCTGTACCCTGCAACCTGCTAGCTCTGGTTCCGAATCCTTCTTAAATAAAACCAGCAACTACCTTTCCACCTGCCAACCTGAGTCCTCCTCTCTCCTTTCACCACACACCCGTAACAGAATGAACCGCCAACCAGATGAGAGACCGGGACATCAGGCTAAAGACTGCACTCTTTCCTGCAGTAACACCATGGGAGGAGCGCAGCTGAGCCCTAAACCAGCACTTTCCCCTGATGGCAGCCTAAATTCCGCCAAGGAATTTTTGGGGGGGAGCTGTGCCGCGGAGGAGGCTGCCATCAGCGGAAATCATCAATTCGATTTAATTTCTGTGGTATACATACTGTACATATATATTGTATTAGGACTGCACGATTATGCTTATCGCGATTAGACATGCACTTCAGAGCCCGTTCGCATGGCAACAGTATATAATGCCCACAACACGAAAATAATACCGCTCCTCATTCATTATGATAATCATTGTTTGTTAATTTCATAGAAAGGTAGTGGGTCCATGTTCATGTGTTGCTACAATTAGTCTATTTTGGGTAACAACAGACTCTAGTTAATGATTTTCAAATGTACTCGTGTTTTTGTACATGAGACACTGACAATATAGTCAATCAATTTGTGTACAACTTATTTGTTAATGTTTTTAATAATCCGTTATTAAAAACATGTTAAATGTGCCGTTTTTGCAATCACTTACTCTTATTATTTCTTCACACACAATACAATTGCATTTGGTTACAATTCACTAGCTTTACAATGAATTCACAATGTTTATTGCAATGAATTAAAACTAGCGCTATTAGTTTGAAATGAAATATCCAAGTTTGTGTTGCAGGCATTATACTGTTGCCATGCGAACGGGCTCTGGAGTGAATATCTAATCGCGATACGCATAATCGTGCAGCCCTACATTGTATATACATGTATACATATACATATACATTACACTGTGAAAAACATGCTTCAAATAATATAACTAATAACAAATAACCTATTGTTTTTCATAAAAACATTGTTTTTACCTTTATTAACTATGTGTGTGATACACTATTATTTTTTATATTCTGTTTGTAGGGTATTTCTTTTATTTTTTATTAAGCCTACTTTATTCTATAGGCCTAATTGCCCCTATTCTGTGTAATCTAAACACCTGGATTTCGACCAGGTGATAATTTCTTGACTTTTAGCTGATCCAGTCATGTATTTGACAGAACATTCCTCCCACCAATCACGGCCTCCCTCAACCCCAACACAAAACATGACCCACCTTATCACCCCCCCCACACCTACATATATCCCCCCAGCAAAACAAAACACAGATATACAGAAAGCTTAAAGCAAATAGATGAAAACATAAGAAAACAAAGAACAGCACAGACCAAAATGCATAAAGCAAGTAGATGAAAACATAAGAAAACAAAGAACAGCACAGACCAAAATGTACAAGGATAGAAAAAATAAAGTTTAAGTAAACACACCTTAAAAATAAATTAGGCTAACATCAGCACACTATTAGTCAGGCAGTTTAGGAGGGACTAATAATTTGAAATAAAATGTTGTCAATTTCCTGGTGGAACCCTAAAGAGAGTACTTAACATTTCTGAGCCATTGAGAAACTGACAGGGGCTGGGAACACTTCCACTGAAGGAGAATTCTTCATCGAGCCAATAGTGTAGTGAAAGCCACAGTGTCAGCTTGTTTGGGGTCAAATGAGAGTAAGTCCTCGGGAACATTAAAAACTGCTATGAGACAGAGGGGAGCAGGCAAATTCAAAGTTCTTTAAAGAAGACCTGGAAGATAGAATCCCAGTAGTCTATCAATTTAGGGCATAGAACAAATATATATAAAGGTAATGAAGGAAGGCATGATATCTGTCACAAACATCAACCATAGTAGGGTAAATTTCAGAGAGTCTGTGAACTCTATGATCCATCTTAAACTGTAAGTCCTAGATGGGCACAGGATGGGGTTGAGCTTACTCTATCAATTGACTCACCCCACCACTCCTCTGTGAATTCAACACACATTTCCTGCTCCCAGGCAGATTTTGTTTTGTTGATGGGAGTGTTTGTCAAAACTCATAATACAAGATTAGACCTGAGAGACTCCTGCTTTCTGTCTGGACATAAGTGTCAATAGAGCTTGATTGGGAAAGCCGGAAAATTGTGAGGAAACCAAATGTCTAATCTGGGAGAAACTGAAAAACTTTGATGGAATCAGAGTGTTTACCTGCCAGTTCAGGGAAGCTAGAGAAAACACCTGACCTTGTGTTAAAAGGTCATGGAAAGTCTGAATATATTTCCTTGCAGAGAGAGAGAAGGCATTGTCAATAAGGGAGTGGGGGAAAGGTGTTATAACGGAGGCAGAGGAGAATTTAAAATGATGCCAGAACTATTACCAGATCTTTAGTGTGGACTGTACTATAGGGTTGCCAGTGTAGCAAGAGGGGAAATTGGGAGAGCAGAACAAAGTAAAGACTGTGAAGATTTAGACCTATATGATAGTATCTCGAGGTGGCACCAAGGAGTACTTGAAGAATGCAGCCAGAATGGGAGCTTTTGAAAGTACTAAAGTAGTAATAAAGTAAATTGAGAAGTGCAAGCCCTCTACTAAATTTGCACCTCTGGTGTAAAGACCTACTGACTCTGGGTACCTTTCCTCCCCAAATGAATGAAATCACAGCCTGATTCATATAATGTTGAAAAAGGAATATTGAAAAATGAATGTCTACCCTTGATAAAGCCGGTCTATTCCTCCGAAATGACCCCTGGTAAGACTACTTCAAAACGCCTGACTGTCAACTTCGCAAGCAATTTCACATCAACTTTAAGGAGACTAAGCAGCCTAAATGAAGAACAGGAGGTGGGGTCCTTCCCCTTCTTAATATGAAGTGCTATTGATGCTTATGTTAAGGTCAGAGGCAACACAGCAAGTTCCAGTGACTTGTTACACATTTATAATAGTAAAAGGGCCAGCTGGATGTAAAATTTCTTAAATAACTCATTTGGAAATCCGACTCGACTTGGAGCTTTGCTGCTTTGCATAGATTTGATAGACTCAACCACCTCTTTAAGGCTCTGGGGAGAGTCAAGACTCTCTGGTGGTGCCTGATGGGAACTTAGATGTGTAAAGTGAAAAATAGAATGTCATGAAGGTGTCATTAATCTATTTAAGATTAGAAATTAAGATATTAGAAGAGTCTTTAATTTGTGGAATCAGACAAATGGCAGCACAGTGATTTAATTGGTGCGCAAGCAAGTGGCTAACCCTGTTGCCTTGCTCATAGTATGACATTAACTTTTCTACATACTTGGTGGATAAATGGTTAAATTCAGACTGTACGTTAAGTCGTTGTTTATATAGCTTGGGGAATGGTGCATGAGCATGTTGGCAGTCCAGATCCAGGATAGCTTTTGCAAGTACATCCAATTTAGCCTTCCACGTTTTATTCAGATGAGAAAAGTAAGAGATAATCTCACCTTTAAGATACAGTAGGCATTAAGTGTCTCTCATAGGAGCAAAGGGGAGATAGAGCCTGTCTGAATAAAATACAGGTAGTTATCAATGGAGGTATCTGCATCAGGTGAAAGAAGGAACGGCGGGCTACGGGGATGAATTGAAAGAACTATATTAAGAGTAAGGGGACAATGATCTGATATAAAAACTGGTAAGAATTCAGAAGACGTAGCATTCGGTAGAAGCGAGTGATGAACAAAATAGTAGTCAGTAACAGGAGAAAGAGTGATGTACATGTGAAAAGAAAGAATACTCACAAGCCTGTGGGTTCTGAAACCTACTGTAGCTACATGGATCAGTACAACCATACTAATGTCATAATGTCTAAAAAAAAGGCCTTTGACATGTTAGAGGTTGACAGTTCTGGGGTTGGAACGGTCCACAGTCAGATCAATAACGCAGTTCAGGTCTCCTGCAGATTTTGTTGCCTCGGTCTTTACTGCATAATTAAGTCGCCTGTAAGAATACTAAATCCAATTTAAGCCTTTTCAAATGGGAGAAAACTTGAAACCTGTTGTTTGGACTATTTAAATCCTGGATATTCCAACTCAGGAATTTAACAGGGACATTGCCTACTCCGCTGTCCCCAACATTAGAATTGTTAGCCATCAAAAATAATGAGGAGAATAATTTTCCAGAGAACGGACAAACATTTTAGCATCGTTAGCCATCTACGACTAATACATATCAAACAGAAGAGAAAGGGTACAAACAAAAACAAACAAACCAGACATTGAGAAACACAAATCCTCCACCCCAGCCCCAAGTCTCCATTCAACATTGATACAAAAAGGCTGAGTGTAGGGGGTCAGTGGGTTGTATTGAGCTACAGTGCCTTGCGAAAGTATTCGGCCCCCTTGAACTTTTCGACCTTTTGCCACATTTCAGGCTTCAAACATAAAGATATGAAACTGTAATTTTTTGTGAAGAATCAACAACAAGTAGGACACAATCATGAAGTGGAACGAACTTTGTCCAGGCCCATCTTGAAGTTTGCCAATGACCATTTGGATGATCCAGAGGAGGAATGGGAGAAGGTCATGTGGCTTGATGAGACAAAAGTAGAGCTTTACGGTCTAAACTCCACTCGCCGTGTTTGGAGGTAGAAGAAGGATGAGTACAACCCCAAAAACACCATCCCAACTGTGAAGCATGGAGGTGGAAACATCATTCTTTGGGGATGCTTTTCTGCAAAGGGGACAGGACGACTGCACTGTATTGAGGGGAGGATTGATGGGGCCATGTATCGCGAGATCTTGGCCAACACCCTCCTTCCCTCAGTAAGAGCACTGAAGATGGGTCGTGGCTGGGTCTTCCAGTATGACAACGACCCAAAACACACAGCCAGGGCAACTAAGGAGTGGCTCTGTAAGAAGCATCTCAAGGTCCTGGAGTGGCCTAGCCAGTCTCCAGACCTGAACCCAATAGAAAATCTTTGGAGGGAGCTGAAATTCTGTATTGTCCAGCGACAGCCCCGAAACCTGAAGGATCTGGAGAAGGTCTGTATCAAGGAGTAATCCCTGCTGCAGTGTGTGCAAACCTGGTCAAGAACTACAGGAAACGTATGATCTATGTACAGTGCCTTGCGAAATCATTCGGCCCCCTTGAACTTTTCAACTTTTTCCACATTTCAGGCTTCAAACATAAAGATATGAAACTGTAATTTTTTGTGAAGAATAAACAACAAGTGGGACATAATCATGAAGTGGAACGAAATTTATTGGATATTTCAAACTTTTTTATCAAATAAAAAACTGAAAAATTGGGCGTGCAAAATTTTTCAGCCCCATTAAGTTAATACCTTGTAGCGCCACCTTTTGCTGCGATTACAGCTGCAAGTCGCTTGGGGTATGTCTCTATTAGTTTTGCAAGTCGAGAGACTGAAATCTTTGCCCATTCCTCCTTGCAAAACAGCTTGAGTTCAGTGAGGTTGGATGGAGAGCATTTGGGAACAGCAGTTTTCAGTTCTTTCCACAGATTCTTGATTGGATTCAGGTCTGGACTTTGACTTGGCCATTCTAACACCTGGATATGTTTATTTATGAACCATTCCATTGTAGATTTTGCTTTATGTTTAGGATCATTGTCTTGTTGGAAGACAAATCTCCTTCCCAGTCTCATGTCTTTTGCAGACTCCATTCTTCCAGAATGGTCCTGTATTTGGCTCCATCCATCTTCCCATCAATTTTAGCCATCTTCCCTGTCCCTGCTGAAGAAAAGCATGCCCAAACAATGATGCTCCCACCACCATGTTTGACAGTGGGGATGTTGTGTTCAGGGTAATGAGCTGTGTTACTTTTACGCCAAACATAACATTTTGCATTGTTGCCAAAAAGTTTGATTTTAGTTTCATCTGACCAGAGCACCTTCTTCCACATGTTTGGTGTGTCTCCCAGGTGGCTTGTGGCAAACTTTAAACAACACTTTTTATGGATATCTTTCAGAAATGGCTTTCTTCTTGCCACTCTTCCATAAAGGCCAGATTTGTGCAGTATACGACTGATTGTTGTCCTATGGACAGACACGCCTACCTCAGCTGTAGATCTCTGCAGTTCATCCAGAGTGAACATGGGCCTCTTGGCTGCATCTCTGATCAGTCTTCTCCTTGTACGAGCTGAATGTTTAGAGGGACGGCCGGGTCTTGGTAGATTTGCAGTGGTCTGATACTCCTTCCATTTCAATATTATCGCTTGCACAGTGCTCCTTGCGATGTTTAAAGCTTGGGAAATCGTTCTGTATCCAAATCTGGTTTTAAACTTCTCCACAACAGTATCTCAGACCTGCCTGGAGTGTTCCTTGTTCTCCATGATGCTCTCTGTGCTTTCAACAGACCTCTGAGACTATCACAGAGCAGGTGCATTTATACAGAGACTTGATTACACACAGGTGGATTCTATTTATCATCATTAGTCATTTAGGTCAACATTGGATCATTCAGAGATCCCCACTGAACTTCTGGAGAGAGTTTGCTGCACTGAAAGTAAAGGGGCTGAATAATTTTGTTCGCCCAATTTGTCTGTTTTTTATTTGTTAAAAAAGTTTGAAATATCCAATAAATTTTGACCTACTTCATGATTGTGTCCCACTTCTTATTAATTCTTCACAAAAAATTACAGTTTTATATCATTATGTTTGAAGCCTGGAGTGTGGCAAAAGTTCGAAAAGTTCAAGGGGGCCGAATACTTTCACAAGGCACTGTATATTGTCTGCTCAGATTCATCCTAATTCAGCGAAGTTGATTGGACAGCGCTTCACTTTATAGATGGACAATCACCCAAAACATATTGAGAAATCAACACAGGAGATTTTAAAGCAAAGAAGTGGAATATTCTGCAATGGCCTATTCAATCAACTGATCTCAACCTGATCGAACAAGAATTTCACTTAAGACTGAAGACAAAACTTAAAGCAGAAAGACCCACAAAAAAACATCAACTGAAGACAGCTGCAGTTAAGGCCTGGCAAAGCATCACAAAGGAGGAAACCCAGCGTTTGGTGATGCCCATGCATTCCATGCTTCAAGTAGTCATTGCCTGCAAAGGATTCTCAAAAAAGTATTAACAATTAACATCTTATTTATGATTGTGTTCTTTTGTCCAATTACAGTTGAGCCCCCGATATAAGGGTAGTGTATATGAAAATGGTTGCAATTCCTGAACGTTTCATATGATGCCTTGTTCAACCCCTTGAATTAAAGCTGAAAGTCTGAACTTCAATTGCATCTTGGTTGTTACATTTCAATTCAATTGTGGTGGTGTACAGAGAAAGAAATATGAGAATTGTGTCAGTGTCTTAATATTTCCCGAACTAACTGTATGTGTGTTAGGCAATTCAACGTTTTTCCAACAGGCTAGTTGTCCTTTTCTTTAAAAAGATAACTATACAGCTTTAATTGGTGTCTTGCAGAGAGTTTAAAATCTCTGAAAAAGTATAATTTTATTGTTGTGGTGGTTTTTCCTAATTGTTGTTTATTTTATTAATATTTTTTGTGTACATTTTTATTGTTGTATTACAGGGTTTCGCTTTAAAAGAGACATGGTTTAAAAGAAAAATCTTTGGGGGCCCAGAGATTTTATCAGGATGGCTCTGGCCCCCCCTGGCCCACCCTTGGAGTCACCCCTGCATAATGGACCTGATAACAAATAAATTAGTTACGAAAAGTACCATAAAAAAAGTTACAGACCCCTGCACGTTTGGATCGGAGGAACCGTTTGGTACCAAAAGCTGGAGGTGATGCCGCTACATTGATAAATAGGCTAAACAAGAAATAGCAGACGTGTGGCACAGCAGATTACTTAATAGTGACATGAGTACACCCCTCACATTTTTGTAAATATTTGATTATAACTTTTCATGTGACAACACTAAAGAAATGACACTTTGCTACAATGTAAAGTAATGAGTGTACAGCTTGTATAACAGTGTAAATTTGCTGTCCCCTCAAAATAACTCAACACACAGCCTTGAAGGTCTAAACCGCTGGCAACAAAAGTGAGAACACCCATAAGTGCAAATGTACAATGTGTCAGTGCTCAGACCATATGCAAAACACTGCATCAAATTGGTCTGCATGGCTGTCTTCCCAGAATGAAGCCTCTTCTAAAGATGATGCACAAGAAATCCCGCAAACAATTTGCTAAAGACAAGCTGACTAAGGACATGAATTCCTGGAACCATGTCTTGTGGTCTGATGAGAAAAGTGTGTCTTGCCTACAGTCAAGCATTGTGGGAGTATGATGGTCTGTGCCTGCATGAGCGCTACCAGCACCGGTGCTGCCGGCACTGGAAAGCTAGAGTTAATTGAGGGAACCATGAATGCCAACATGTACTGTGACATACTGAAGCAGATCATGATCCACTCCCTTCAGAGACTGGGCAACAGGTTAGGGCACAAATACAATGTAATTGAGAAAAAACTATTATTTTGTACATTGCATTTTGTAAGAACTCTTATTTTTTGTCTTGTGTTCAAATGACGCACACTTTTGGCCCTCCAGAGAGCTGAACTCACTCAGGCATCAACTAAAGACGCACTTTACAGTGTAACTTTTTTTTATTTGTGTCATTGCAGCATTGTTTACTGAAACATATTTTTTCAGTATTAGATTGCGCATATCTCAGTACCTCAAAGTAATGAAAATAACGATCCACCATTATCATTGAGCAGTTAATCCCGTTCTCGTTCTGTGTTTCGTTAGCGCAGGTGTAGTGTGGAGCCATGTATTACTTTAGAAAAATTATTTCAACCGACTCAAGAGCAAGGCTTTGTGGAGTGACTTCTATCCAGTAGTTTGTTTGAACTGCAAATATAATTGAAAGACATTACTGTCAAATCAAATCCAAACATTCAAACAAACTATGTGTGCTGGTCACCCGCAACATAGTCAGAAAATTAATTTAAACGCAAGAGACTCTAAGTACGCCTTACATCTGTCGCTCCCGACGTCAGAATTTATTCCAAAGTCAATGAATAATCATTTTAAATAATCGTGATTTCAATATTGACTCAAATAATTGTGATCATGATTATTCCATAATCGAGCAGCCCTACCACAGGGCAGTATTCCAAAATGATAATGACCCCAAACACACGTCCAATATGACCACTGCCTTGCTAAAGAAGCTTAGGGTAAAGGTGACGGACTGGCCAAGCATGTCTCCATACCTAAACCCTCTCTAACATCCACCAGCTCTTTGAATTTTGTGATGGCTAGACGACTGGTTCAGAGCATCTCCAAAACTGCAGCTCTTGTGGGGTGCTCCCGGTATGCAGTGGTCAGTCCCTATTAAAAGTGGTCCAAGGAAGAAAAGGCGGTGAACGGGAGACAGGGTCATTGATGCAGGTGGTTATTATGTTATGGCTTATCTGTGTATATTTTAATAGTTTTACACTTACACTGACCTCTACCATATAGCATATTTCTGAACGTGACATAATGTAAAAACGTAAATATCACTTCAGGGAGCTCCAAAAATAAAAAATTAACATGGATGAGAATTAAATTAAGTTATGACCCCCCCCCCACACACACACACACAGACACACACACACACACACACACCAAAACAGAAAAATTATCAATTTCTAAAAAAATCTCAATGCTCTCACCTGCCACCCCCAAACTAACCAGTAGTATGTTCCTGCACAACCGGAGGCTGCAGATTTAGGACCCCAGTTCTAGAACCGCAGTTTCAGGACCCTAGTTTTTTTTTATAGACTTTTACTAATTTAGTGGTTTTTGTTAATTTTAATAAATGTTATAGACAGTGGAAAGTTAGACAGTGAAATTATGTCCACTACGGATTAAAATATCCAGATATTCAGTTGGGCTTCACTCTTCACTCAGTAGCATGTAAATGTAACAGAGTAATTTTTGGGTTCGTAGTTAGTTTGATTATATGGAAATGAAACACGGACATAATCTGGAATCACCACTTGTATTCACTTCACCGAACTCAACTAGCCCCGTTCACATGACCCTTACGTAAGTCTCACACCTACAACCCCCCAGTGGACAAACCACGCTTTACAGTGGAGCATTGAAAAGTCTGTCACATAAATATATTTTAGATGGGCTTAACAGCAAGATTCCAGAGTGTTTAAGGTTCGGGTAAGGTTTATGGATGTGATAATATAAAGTAAAAATCGCCTGTCAGCCCTCCCCTGAGCAAAAACTGTTAGAACGCCCTCACACATTTTGGGTCAGACCACTGGAAAATAAACGTCGCTCTGTCCCATACTGTAAATAGCTACCTGAATCCTGCTGGGATAGCTTGCCTAAACTTGTGCGTAGATTGGGTATTATCTAGGTCAAATTTTGACATCACTTAAAGAAAATAATTTCATTATTCTTGAATAATTTAACTTACCTCCGCGAGCCTTAGGTGAAGAATGGCATTTTCAGTCTCCAACTCTATAATGCGTTCTTCTTTGCTCTGAAAACGTTCAAGACAGATAGCCAACGTATTTTGTTGGCATTGCAAATATGTACATATTTAATTCCTTTTGAATAACTCGTATACAAATAGGATTCAACCTTTTATAACTGTAATATGTACAGTAGTATAAAAACTAATACGATTATCATCATACAATTACCCAGGCCTAAAAAATCCAACATTCATTCACCTGTCATGTCGACTTTGAATACAAAAATGTTAGGTACTACATACCCGCAGTTTATGCTCCAGAAGATGCACTTGGTGCGCAAATATCTGATCTCGGTTAATGAAGAGTGGCATTTTAACAATAACAAAGAATCCTTAAAAATGCCTAGGCAATTGGATTGTCAGTCTGCCTTCCCACAGGTCAGATAATGCGATTACACTTGGCAAAGACGCAGTCCATCCGCGCGCACTATGTGTCCACTTTCTGATCATTCAGAATGTATCAGGATTGTACAGGCTTATCATTACCGTCTCTGGGGTCTTCATATTCCTTTCAAAAATGCAATGTTTAACTTTATAATCATGACTTTAAATACGGGTAATAGTGTTTGAAAGTTAAAAAAAGTGCCAGGTTCGATATAAACAAAATTTATTTAAATTGTATATAACTCCGTAGATGTAGGGGGCAGCATTTTACAAGGTTAAAATCCTCCACAAAACCGAAGACGAAGAGTTTTTGTACCTGCTTGCAAGTTGTATAATTTGTGTTTTTTCCCACATTTCGAAGTCTATGGCTTACTGTAGGACATAAAAATGACCAAGTCAAAAGACAAGAAGAGAGAGAAAGTCAGCGTTGCTAGCGAGGTACGAAATTACAGTATGCTACTAGTCCTATTGCGACGTGGCTTTGGTAGGTGTCCAAAACAAACGAACTAGTAGCCGTATTATCTATCGTTTAACATAAGACGGGTTGATACGTATCTAGCCAGTATGTTTACTGTACCGATACTCTGCCAAATTGCTAAACATATCTTTAATTAATTACTAGCACGCACATAGATGAACAGTCAGTTTGGGATTGTAGTAAATTGTCATTCAATAATGTTGCAGATAAATATTAAGTCTGAGATGTTCTCTGCACAGATTGATCTAGTTGAGGAGAGACGATTGCGATGTCAGGACAATATCGAAAAGGCCGAGTTTCGACGGCGGCGTGATGAGCTCTCGGATCATGAAAGGTGATGATAGCGATAAAAACGAAATGTATGTCTTGAGCCAAACACAACCTCCCTGGTCCCGGCAACACTGTCCTGATCGGGAGTTTATGTCTTAATAAAAAATACAAATATTTGACTGCTCCCAAATGTACAATACTACATATACCGTCATAAGTTAAATTACATATAAATTTGTTCGATCTGTCTGTGTATTAGTACTCTCCCAGTCAAAGGTTTGCACACACTTGCCCATTTAAATGAATCCAAACGTAATGAGTGAGTCCAAATCTTTGACTGGACATTTTGTCTATGTATTTTCTTGTCTGGTAAATGAATGCCTTTAAACAGGTTGTCATTGAAAATCAGAATTGTTTCTTTACGAACATATCAAGTAAAATAAAATAATTGTGATCCACAGTTACTAATCTTCTTTACTGTAGCTACTGTATTAAGAATAGTGTGACACTTTATGTTTCTACTTTATACCTCTAATAAACAGACAATCACTGGAGGATGAAATTACTTTAATGAACGAGAGGGTGCAGAATTATGGTAAGAAAAACCTTTGAGATGTTTTAGAGAATTACGTACAGTGTAGTAGACCTCAGTTGGAGAATGAGTTTTAATGTTTAGTTTCATCCTAAATTCTGATGGATGTGTTGTTTGAATACAGTTGCAATTGTTGGAATTAATGGGACCTGTCATGTGGCACAGTGGTTAGGGAGTCAGACTTGTAATCAGAAGGTTAAATTCGAAATGCTAGATGTTCAGTTGCTCTTGTACAAAGTTATTATACATCTCTATGGATAAGCTTTTCTGCTAAAGGCCTATAATGGTCTACCAAAAGAATGTTACAGTGAACAGAAATTCACCTGACATCTACATGGTACGAAGTAAAACAGGCAATCTTTCCACAACATTGAATGCTATGGTGTCATGTTTCACTTTGTAACATGTAGAAGTCAGGTTAACCTCTGATCACAAAAAGATTAATTGTTACATATTTTTTACAATGAAAGTCAATATTCCACAGTACTACGAGCAGACACTTGTTCACTTTCCTTTAGATAAAGAGCTGGAGGTGTTGAGAGGACAGAACAGGAGGAACATGATGCTTTCTATGGCCGTCTTTGCCATCAGCGCACTTTTCTACTACGCCTTTATGCATTACTGAAAAAGAATGATCACTGTGAGGAAGTGATGTAAGTACATCCCTGACAGTTTGGTGTTTTTAAACAGTTGAAAATACCAATCGTTTTAGCCTCAGTTCCCTTGCATGAACTTGGCTTTTTGCATTTCCAAACACCTGTAATTATAGATTAAGGTAACCAAATAAGAATGTCACCTTTCAACGGTTTATCAGATTTTTTTTTAAATGTCCTCAGCGTTTCCCTCATTTGACAGAAACTAATTTAGACTTTTCTTGTCAATGACTATGATGTATTTTTGCCTGAACAGATCCTTGTTGACCTGCAGTGACTGACTGTAGGGCTTTCTTGTTTGTACATTAAGAAAGCCTCTGTATTCCTGAATGAACACACATCTATGAACAAGTGCACAGTGCAGATTAGTGGAATAAAGGCACTTCTATTCAAACATACACCTATCAGCCATAACATTATGCTACCTAATTTTGTGCAGGTCCCCCTTTTGCCACCAAAACAGCCCTGACCAGTCGAGGCATGGACTCCACTAGACTGAAGGTGTGCTGTGTTACCTGTTATCAAATTTGAGGACAAAATGTTCACTTGCTGCCTAATATATCTCAATCACTGACAGGTGCCATGATGACAAGATTTTCAGTGTTCGTCACTTCCCTTGTCAGTGGTCATAATGTTGTGTCGATTGGTGTATACACTAGGACCTAGGTAATGGATGCATGGAATGGACCATCTTTTGAAAATACACATTATTTTGTTCATTGCTTGCTAGTTAGATATTGTGAAATGTCAATTTTGCTATGAACCATGTATCTATGTTTTGTATTGCTTAAGATAATGTTTTCAACCACTGGATCCAATAATGCTTGTTCCTGATGCTTACTAGTAAAATACCGTTTCGGTATTTTTGTGGAGTTTAACAAAGTTACATAGTGCATGTTTAAATTTTATTGGTTTTCTATTGTAAACTAATTCAACATTTCTTAACAGGCCATGATATTTCATATAATTTGAGCACATTCGTGCATCTGTTTTAGCAAAAAATTTAATAGTGTTGAAATTAAAGGCAAATATGTTCAACAAGTACAAAACATTAAACTTTTCAGGGGGTGTACAAACTGCTTTCACATCATTACTACACGTCTTAGCACATTTTGATTTTGTACATCTTAATCAGGACCAAGACTGCTTTAGCAGCTAAGGACCCCATGGAGGGCCTAGTTTATGCAGGTTTTCTGATTGACTGACTGATTTGGTTAGGATCTCTGCTCACCTTGCAGTCTAGGTCTTAATTGAGCACTGAAATTGAAAGGAAAAACCAGCATACACTATGCCCTCCATGGAACCGGTTTGACACCTGTGCCCTACATGAAGCAAGGCGTTGTACGCTAATGGCATTATCCGCACATCCATGTTTGTTGATACCTATGCTCGGTTGAATCAATCATCCACATGCTCAACAGCCTGGGCTGAGCTTTGTCTTTCCCATGATGCAGACTGGCATACACTTTCCATCTGTGCTGTTACTCAGAGACACTGGCCCTCATTTATCAAACGTGCGTAGAAACCAACATAGATCTGAGAGCAGAGATCATCTTACGATGGGGCTTGTGTGATTTACGAAACGTTCATATCACTCCAATTCCAGCGTACCAATGAACGGGTGTTGATAAATCAGACTGTTGTAATTTAAATATCACGCCCACATACAGTGAGGAGAACAAGTATTTGATACACTGCCGATTTTGCAGGTTTTCCAATTTACAAAGCATGTAGAGGCCTGTAATTTATATCATAGGTACACTTTGACTGTGAGAGACGGAATCCAAAACAATATTTGGTACAGAAACCTTTGTTTGCAATTACAGTGCCTTGCGAAAGTATTCGCCCCCCTTGAACATTTTGACCTTTTGCCACATTTCAGGCTTTAAACATAAAGATATAAAACTGTAATTTTTTGTGAAGAAGCAACAACAAGTGGGACACAATCATGAAGTGGAATGAAATTTATTGGATATTTCAAACGTTTTTATTAAATACAAAACTGACAAATTGGGTGAGCAAAATTATTCAGCCCCTTTACTTTCAGTGCAGCAAACTCTCTTCAGAAGGTCAGTGAGGATCTATGAATGATCCAATGTTGACCTAAATGACTAATGATGATAAATAGAATCCACCTGTGTGTAATCAAGTCTGCGTATAATGCACCTGCTCTGTGATAGTCTCAGAGGTCTGTTGAAAGCACAGAGAGCATCATGAAGAACAAGGAACACACCAGGCAGGTCCGAGATACTGTTGTGGAGAAGTTCAAAGCGGGATTTGGATACAGAAAGATTTCCCAAGCTTTAAACATCCCAAGGAGCACTGTGCAAGCGATAATATTGAAACGGAAGGAGTATCAGACCACTGCAAATCTACCAAGACCCGGCCGTCCCTCTAAACTTTCAGCTCGTACAAGGAGAAGACTGATCAGAGATGCAGCCAAGAGGCCCATGATCACTCTGGATGAACTGCAGAGATCTACAGCTGAGGTGGGCAAGTCTGTCCATAGGACAACAATCAGTCGTATACTGCACAAATCTGGCCTTTATGGAAGAGTGGTTAGAAGAAAGCCATTTCTGAAAGATATCCATAAAAAGTGTTGTGTAAAGTTTGCCACAAGCCACCTGGGAGACACACCAAACATGTGGAAGAAGGTGCTCTGGTCAGATGAAACCAAAATCAAACCTTTTGGCAACAATGCAAAATGTTATGTTTGGCGTAAAAGCAACACAGCTCATCACCCTGAACACAACATCCCCACTGTCAAACATGGTGGTGGGAGCATCATGGTTTGGGCCTGCTTTTCTTCAGCAGGGACAGGGAAGATGGCTAAAATTGATGGAAAGATGGATGGAGCCAAATACAGGACCATTCTGGAAGAAAACCTGATGGAGTCTGCAAAAGACCTGAGACTGGGACGGAGATTTGTCTTCCAACAAGACAATGATCCAAAACATAAAGCAAAATCTACAATGGAATATCACAAATAAACATATCCAGGTGTTAGAATGGCCAAGTCAAAGTCCAGACCTGAATCCAATCGAGAATCTGTGGAAAGAACTGAAAACTGCTGTTCACAAATGGTCTCCATCCAACCTCACTGAACTCAAGCTGTTTTGCAAGGAGGAATGGGCAAAAATTTCAGTCTCTCGACATGCAAAACTGATAGAGACATACCCCACGCGACTTACAGCTGTAATCGCAGCAAAAGGTGGCGCTACAAGGTATTAACTTAAGGGGGCAGAAAAATTTTGCACGCCCAATTTTTCAGTTTTTTATTTGATAAAAAAGTTTGAAATATCCAATAAATTTCGTTCCACTTCATGATTGTGTCCCACTTGTTGTTTAGTCTTCACAACAAATTCATTACAGTTTCATATCTTTGTTTGAAGCCTGAAATGTGGAAAAAGTTGAAAAGTTCAAGGGGGCCGAATACTTTCGCAAGGCACTGTACATAGATCATACGTTTCCTGTAGTTCTTGACCAGGTTTGCACACACTGCAGCAGGGATTACTCCTCGATACAGACCTTCTCCAGATCCTTCAGGTTTCGGGGCTGTCGCTGGACAATACAGAATTTCAGCTCCCTCCAAAGATTTTCTATTGAGTTCAGGTCTGGAGACTGGCTAGGCCACTCCAGGACCTTGAGATGCTTCTTACGGAGCCACTCCTTAGTTGCCCTGGCTGTGTGTTTCGGGTCGTTGTCATACTGGAAGACCCAGCCACGACCCATCTTCAGTGCTCTTACTGAGGGAAGGAGGGTGTTGGCCAAGATCTCGCGATACATGGCCCCATCAATCCTCCCCTCAATACGGTGCAGTCGTCCTGTCCCCTTTGCAGAAAAGCATCTCCAAAGAATGATATTTCAGGAGTGCTTCTTAAAGAAAAACGAACAGGTCTGTGAGAGCTGGAATCTTTACTGGTTGGTAGGTGATCAAATACTTTGATAAAAATGTAAATTAATTATTTAAAAATGATCCAATGTGATATTCTGGATTTTTGTTTTAGATTCAATCTCTCACAGTTGAAGTGTAGCTATGATGAAAGTTACAGACCTGTACATGCAGGGGCGTGGCCAGGAATTTTGGGCCCCATGACAAAAATCAAATTGGGCCCCCTCTGTGCAGTTGTTGTCACCATATCTATTTTTTGGCCCTTGGCAGATGGGTCATAGGCGGATTAATGCACAGGCTTGCCTAGGCTGCAGCCTAGGGGCCCCACGTATGCAGGGGCCTCGGATTGGCCAACCAAATTTTGTTTATTTTAAATTTACTGCAGCGCGAACAAAAAAGACCCTAATAGCTTGTTTGCATATGACGCCAAGTCACTGCGTTGCCATGGCGCGAAATACAGATGGAGGGCATGAAGTGATTTGCTACATTTAGGAAGCACTACAACAAACTAAAAAATGCCTATGTTTTGCGTCATATATGGTTGCTCAAATCGATCAAACCGAGAAACCACAAGGAGTTTTTATTGTGTACCAAAGGTTGTTGTTCATAAGGGGGAAAAATGCCAGAAAAACGGCAGAAGAAATGGCTTGCAAACCTATGTCTAAGGTCGGGAGTAATAGAATCGAAAATGCCCGTGGGTGCAGTGATCACTTCGTCAAGGGTGAGTTAACACAACTTATGTGGCTATGTTTGTGTAACGTACCAGTTGTATTTTGCTTGGTTCATCTGTGCACTGGCGATAGTATGTATTGCTTGTTCTATTTATTGTTTTAAAACTAACAGCTAACAGTTAAATACAGGCGAAATTAACTAAAGCATCTGTACCTACTGTACCACTGGGCAAACTACGGCCCGCGGGCCAGATGCGGCCCGCCGGGCGTTTTTACCCTCCACAGTCTCCCGCGATTGGATCGCGATTATCTCGCGAACCGTATATGCCATTAACTAACGCTTGGTAACATTGGAAAGATGAAGATCAGCCGAAATGAATGAGTGTTGGCTCATCCATGTGAGTTTATGAGCGCCGGAGCTATCGCGCCTCAAAGTCGGTCATGTTTTTTTTACTTTTGCCTTTTTTACTAAACACATTACAGACAGGAAGTTGGACGTGAAAATGACAAAATAGCAATGCTGCAATGATGTAGGACATCATCCTGCACAATACTAACATGGTATCAATATGGTTGGAAAGAGGGGGTTCCACTGATAAAATATTGCCAATGCAAATAATAAGGAGTGGTTCGTCCATGTGGTTTAATGACAGCCGGATATATCGCGTCACAAAATTAGGTACTTTTCACTGACTATATTTGGTAAACTTAAAACATTACAGTCAAACAAGGAAATAGTGCAACAAAAGTAGGATACGCATGTAACTGTGTGGGGGGCAATGTCAATTTATTTAACTAACATTTCCTATTTTTCGTGCATCGCTATAAAATGCGACCCTTCACTTGGTTTCAAAAGCTCAATGTGGCCCTCAAGCAAAAATTATTGCCCACATCTGATTTAGATCTACAAAGAGCTATTCCTTAACATTGGCAACACAACAGTTGTGGTGTAAAGAACAAAACCAAAGTTTCCACACGTCAACATTGTGCACAAATTAAAATTCAATATGCAATGCAAGCTCTAGGTTATGTTACAATAGAAAATCCATTGACCCAATCCTTTGACTAAAGGAAAGAACAATTTAATGCATGTCATCCCTTCTCTCCCTCACTCCCGCATTTAGTCGCTCTCTTCAGCTGTTCCTACGAAGTTATGAACAATTCTGAATCATTTGGTTCATGTGACAATAAATACTTTAGACTTTGAACTTGAATTATTTAAAGGCAAAAAAGTGTAATGAAAAAATATTATTCCTGGACAGTACTATGTTACTCAATAATTTCTTAAGCTTTATCTGTACACATTTTCATCCAAATTCAACATGAGTGTAATTATTTAGCACTTAGGGTAGTTGGATGCGCAGGTGTAGCAACTAAAGTCAGGGGTGAGGAGTAGACAATCAACTCAGGTGTTTATAGTCTCAATTTTGTGGGTTGTTGAGTAGGTTGGATAGTAGAGGGACGATAGTGAGCCAGAATACATAGTGAAGAGAGAGAGTGTGTCACTGAGTGTTTATTGCAACCCACACTGCACACAAACATGCATTTCAGCAACAGCTGGAGGAACACCCATATGCCGAAAGACTCCAGAAGCACAAAAGAATGCAGAGATGTGTGAGTAAACCTCCACAAATTACACCCTAAATTATGCATTTCAGAAGTAACTGTGATTGTCATTGATATTTTACAGTAATCAGAGAGCTATGGACAGGAGGACGTATAGAGACCTTGTAAAGGACACTCTAAAATGTGCAGTTATCAGCCAGCACCGCAGCCTACTGAATTGCTTATTTTGCAATTGAATTGCAATTTAGTAAGCTGCGGAGCTGGCCGTGGTGCTGAATCCACCTGTTTTTCCACCTGTCAGTTTAGCTCCATCAACAGTTTTGCTCCCTCAAACCTTACAACATGTGTGGCATTGTGCTGTGTGATGAAACTGCACATTTTAGAGTGGGGTTTTATTGTGGCCAGGCTAAGGCACACCTGTGCAATAATCATGCTGTCTAATCAGCATCTTGATATGCCGCACCTGTGAGGTGGATGGATTATATCAGCAAAAGAGAAGTGCTCACTAAAACAGATTTAGACAGATTTGTGAAGAATAATTGTGAGAAATGGGCCTTTTGTGTACATAGAAGTCTTAGATCTTTGATAAATGGGGGCAAAAACAAAAGTGTGCGTTTATATTTTTGTTCAGTGTAGTTACATTTTCATTGTGATTGTTTTGGGGCTGTTGAGGCAGAGGGTTATATCTGGTATTTTTTTCCACTTACATCTCTGTTGATGTTAGTTTTGGTTGTAGTGTTTCTTGATCATAATTAAAGGGCTGATTCTAAGCACTGGGCCTTATGCTTGTTTGTATCTGTGTTTTGTCTGTAATGTTCAATTTCTCCGTTTATCTATGTGGTGTGGTGGTAATTGTCTTACTGTTGTGGTCCACCACTTGAAGCAATGTAAAGAAAACACTGTAATGTTGGCTGTCTCAATGTGTGTGTATGCCAGTTCACCATACTTGCGTGTGGACCATGTATGGTACTAAATACATTTTTCCAGTAAAGCACAATGATTAGGGGAGGGGCCTCACACAAAGAGAAGCCTAGGGGCCCCTGACCACCTTAATCCGCCCCTGGCCCTTGGAATTGTCCTAACTTCCCCCCCATACGGCGCTCCTGTCTAAATGCTTTGTAAGAAGGAAAGCCTGCAAAATCGGCAGTGTATCAAATACTTGTTCTCCCCACTGTATATGCACGGGTTAGAGGCCTCCCCTTAGAATTTACGACATGGATAAGCGACATCCGGCAAAGAAAATGAATTTGTCTGAGATAGAGACGCTCAGGTCTCAGGTGCATTTCAACTGCTTGGTTTTATTTGGAATCTTAAAATCAGGCGACAATGGATCAAGGAAAATTGCAGTGTTGACTAAGGTTATACTGCTACAGTCATTAAAAGCAATAAACGAGAACCTGAAGTGCATTTCAAATGAATGAATTTTCACTAAACATTCCACATTGTATTTTTATGTAGCTTTCTTACCCAAAGATAGCACTTACTTATTAGAAGTGCAAAATTAGATCCTGTCTCCTTTGTAGAGCTCCCAATGGTGGCTATTGAATGGCACCCCGTTTTCCAGCGCAATATTGTGGAGAACCTGCATGCCATAATTATGTTGCAGGCCTGCACCTGCACCTGAACCTATAGGCCAAACCTATATCTCTCCACTGTGGTCTGTGTGGGTGTGTGCACACTGTTGAACCTGTGCTCCTGCTCGTTTGAGGATTTGCAAGCGGTGTTATAAGGTACCCAGTCAGGGGATAACCTTTGTCAGCTAGAGGAATCACATCAAACCGTTTCACCAAAAAACTATGTAGAACTGTTATAATAATTGTAAGAGGGCGTAATTCGCTGAGGAGATGACTCCAGCCATGCAGTGAGCCCTCCTGTAGCCTCCAATGCTGCAGTTAAAAAAAATAAGAGCCCCAATCACATTTGTAAACCAAACAATCTCATAAAATTGTCCTTTAATCACAGTTTTCTGAGCATCATCATGTGGAAATTGAATATACCTAGCAGAAAGTGACTTGATAGTTGCCAATGATAGTTGATAGTTGCTGGCATACTTCCACTATTGTTGGCTTGTGATATACCAGACCTGTCCTCGATCTACTGCTGAAAGGTCCTGGTGGCCAAAAAATCCAATGTAGAGAGTGTGCATTAAGGTCCTCTAACAGAGCCAGATCTATTGCAATAGTTACTATTCAGAAGCAAATGGTTAACATCTCAAATCGGAATAACAACTAATATTTAATAATTTGGAGATATCCTCAATTTAAATGAGAACTATTAAGAGTGTGTTTGGCGATATCTTCATTTAAATGTGTGAATGAATAAACATGAGGAAGACAACCACATGCGTTCCTTGTCCGGCCCACTCGTGATGGAAGCCGTTTTTTTCTCATCGCGGTAAAAAATGATAAAGACTATAGGCTACGTACGGCTCAAAATTAAACAATGTTCACTGGATGCTGAACGCTTTCTTCACACGTTGCGTGCTATGTTCTTCTGTTTTGTCAGAAGGTTGCCAGTTCAATTCCCGACTGAGCCAAATGTCGTTGTGTCCTTGGGCAAGACACTTTAGCCTAATTGCTCCCAGGTCGTTGCTGTAAATAAGAAATTGTTCTCTGTCAACTTACCTGGTTAAATAAAGGTGAAATAAATAAAATAAAAAACAAGCTGGATTATCAATGACATTTTCTGATTTGAGTACATTTGATCAATTTATTACCCAACAACAGCTATTAATGTTTTGAACCATGTGTCAAGATCTTTCAAGTGAATGTGTTCTTTAGTATAAATTGCCTAATCTGATTGTTTTCTTATATACATGAAAAAAACATTTGAATGTTTTTGAATACCATCAGTGCTTCTTCTGTCTGTGTTATTAAGTCTTTCTTTGATTTTCAATAGTAAAATAGTATAAGGCTATCTTTGATATTGCCAATCCGACCTCAATGAATAAACTACACTTGGACCCATGGGACTTGTCTTTTCCCACAACAGTGTAAATTAGGAGATCACATTGATTACACATTGATCCAACCTTTATACCATAAAGGGGTACCCCCCCGGAAGGCACCTACCACACCAGGTACCAAAGGGAAGCAAAGAAGATCATTACTGATGCCAGTCCTCTGAGCCACACACTGTTCCAGCCCATTAGGTCCAACAGATGCCACCAGTACAGGAGCAGCCTGTCTAAAACTGTCAGATTACACAACATCTTCCTCCTGCAGGCCACCAGGCTGCTAAATAGTACATATTAAACGTCATGTTAAAGGTTCACGACAGTCATATGGTCATTCCACTGGTACTTGATCACCACACAGTGTCATGCTGATCTGTGACTGTCCGCTGTATGTTTCTATGGATGCTATATTCTGCTGTAATTTATGCTTGCCACCAACTACATTCTTGTAAGTGGCCCTGTACACATGATCATTTTACACTCACCTAAAGATTATTAGTAACACCTGTTCAATTTCTTATTAATGCAATTATCTAATTAACCAATCACATGGCAGTTGCTTCAATGCATTTAGGGGTGTGGTCCTGGTCAAGACAATCTCCTGAACTCCAAACTGAATATCAAAATGGGAAAGGTGGTTTAAGCAATTTTGAGCGTGGCATGGTTGTTGGTGCCAGACGGGCCGGTCTGAGTATTTCACAATCTGCTCAGTTACTGGGATTTTCATGCACAACCATTTCTAGGGTTTACAAAGAATGTTGTGAAAAGGGAAAAATATCTAGTATGCGGCAGTCCTGTGGGTGAAAATGCCTTGTTGATGCTAGAGGTCAGAGCAACTTTGACTGAAATAACCACTCGTTACAACTGAGGTATGCAACAAAGCATTTGTGAAGCCACAACACACACAACCTTGAGGCGGATGGGCTACAACAGCAGAAGACCCCACCGGGTATCACTCATCTCCAGTACAAATAGGAAAAAGAGGCTACAATTTGTAAGAGCTCACCAAAATTGGACAGTTGAAGACTGGAAAAATGTTGCCTGGTCTGATGAGTCCCGATTTCTGTTGAGACATTCAGATGGTAGAAGTCAGAATTTGGCATAAACAGAATGAGAACATGGATCCATCATACCTTGTTAACACTGTGCAGGCTGGTGGTGGTGTAATGGTGTGGGGGATGTTTTCTTGGCACACTAGGCCCCTTAGTGCCAATTGGGCATTGTTTAAATGCCACGGCCTACCTGAGCAGTTTCCTTGTCCATCCCTTTATGGCCACCATGTACCCATCCTCTGATGGCTACTTCCAGCAGTATAATGCACCATGTCACAAAGCTCGAATCATTTCAAATTGGTTTCTTGAACATGACAATGAGTTCACTGTAAAAAAATGTCCCCCACAGTCGCCAGATCTCAACCCGATAGAGCATCTTTGGGATGTGGTGGAATGGGAGCTTCGTGCCCTGAATGTGCATCCCACAAATGTCCATCAACTGCAAGATGCTATCCTATCAATATGGGCCAACATTTCTGAAGAATGCTTTCAGCACCTTGTTGAATCAATGCCACATAGAATTAAGGCAGTTCTGAAGGCGAAAGGGGGTCAAACACAGTATTATTATGATGTTCCTAATAATCCTTTAGGTGAGTGTATATCCCACTGCACGTTGATGCAATCAGAGTAATTGTTGTATGTACATATATAAATAAATTTACTGGGTCTCTAGATATTTCCGATGCTGATTAATCAACAAGTAGAATATTGTGTTACTGCCTACTGTTAACTTGTACAGACTTAAGTATATTAGTATTCTGCGATTACTGCTACTGTTTACAGTCTTTATCAATCTAGCTGAAATACTATCAAATTTTTTGTATGTTGACTTTGCATCTTGGTTGTAATTCAGTTTTACATTAGACATTTTCAGAAAAATGTATCATCTTGGATGGAATTATGGGGCGTTTAAACTCACACAGTGAACGAGATAAACAAGAGTTGTACTTATGCCCACTCAATCAAAAATGTGTGCTGATTATGTTGACAACTTAGCTTTATTGCCTTAGGTTTTAGACCAACATTAAAGATGGCTGTGAGGATTTCCACAATGCCAGGTCACCGTTTCATATGAGAAACTGTTCTCATTGTGCTTACCTGGTTAAAGAAAGGTTAAATAACAAAAAAAGGGCATACGGCAAGGGGAAGTGTATGAGGGCACATCTATGCTGTGTCTGGCCCTGAGCCACTTTATGATGAATGAAATCGGTGCATTTTCATGGAGAGCATCCTCATTGTCTTCATCCCAGTCTGGTATGAAATTGCCAGTCAAATTGCAGCATATTATGTGGGCAGTGGAGCAGGGTGAAAGGATACCTCCTGCCATCAGTGAAGAATCTCCATGTTTAAAGGACAGCAACAATAAATTATGACCCCTCCCCATTCTAGACACTATCTCATGTATAAACTGTTCCCTAACAAACAATACTGGAGCCATTAACAAAAATCTCCATGTAACTACAGTATACAGCATTCTCCTTTGTGTTGGGGCACAGCCTGGCCAATCGCATAGTGTAAAAGTGAATCACTGTCATGTAATGTACACCCTACCAATGCACACAGTCACTCATAATTTATATGGTCCAATGCACTCAATCACTCATAATGAATTAATATTATTGTCATCACATGGGTTTCCTCCCAAAATATAATTTCAGCTAAATGAAAGCCATCTGACTGCTGGTTCCTATGAACAGGCATGCAAGAGTTATTCAGGTTGCAGCCCGGCCAAATGTGTTTAGGCATTTGCTACTTAAATTTTTTATTTTTAAATTCAATTGACAATGAATTATATTAATTGAAATGTAACTTGTCAATTAGATTAAGCATAGGCTAGCTGTAGAGCCAGCTATATTAAAAGGCTGGAAAATCTACATGAATATTTAACAGCTAATTTGCATATTACATAGATATCTTGTTGTCAATGTTACTCGTACTTATTGGTTTTGTGATATCTCTTGTCGGAACAGTTACTAGTAACTAATTAATAGGTACTAGTATCTAAGGAAAAGTTACTAGTAAAAAGAAAATAGATATTAGTAACTATTGGAATAGTTATTATTAACTAAAAATAAGTACTAGTATCTAGAACATTTGTATAGTCATACCTAAATAGATACTAGTAACTGTTAGAATAGTTACTAGTATCTAATGAATAGTTACTAAGAAAACTGGAATAACTTTTGGAATAGTTACTAGTAACTAAATAATAAGTACTAGTAACTTTAAAATAGTGACTAGTACATTTTTAGGAATAAATGTTAAAACGGCTTGCCATATGTATGTACAGTTGTGTTGAAAATAATAGCAGTTGTCATTAAAAAAAATCACAGTCCTTATAATAGCTTTTATTTCCATACACGCAAAAGCATTGGGAACACTGCACAGTCTATTCCAAATCCAAACATGAAGAAAATTCTATCAAATTTGTTAATAATTTACAGAAAGTGAAGAAAAAGGAATGTTGGGCTGTTCAAAAAATAGCAGTGTCTGCACTTGTCTTTACAAACCCAAAACATTTACTGGATAAAATGAAAAATGCTGTAAATCACTGAACTAATATTTAGTTGTATAACCACAGTTTCTGAGAACTGCTTCACATCTGCTTTGCAGGGAGTCGACCAACTTCTGGCACCTGTGAACAGGTATTCCAGCCCAGGACAACATTCCACAGTTCCTCTGCATTTCTTGGTTTTGCCTCAGAAACAGCATTTTTGATGTCACCCCACAAGCTTTCTACTGGATTAAGGTTCGGGGGTTGGGCTGGCCAAGATGTTGCTTGCTTACTGGTGTGTTTGGGGTTGTTGTCTTGTTGGAATACCCATTTCAAGGGCATTTCCTCTTCGGCATAAGGCAACATGACCTCTTGAAGTATTTTGGTGTATTTAAACTGATTCATGATCCCTGGTATGCGATAAATAGGCCCAAAACCATAGTATAAGAAACATTCCCATGTCATGCTTGCCCCACAATGCTTCATTGTTTTCAGTGTACTGTGGTTTGAATTCAGTGTTTGAGGGTCGTCTGACAAACTGTCTGCTGCCTTTAGACCTAATGAGAACAATCTTGCTTTCATCAGTCCACAAAATGTTGCACCATTTCTCTTTAGGCCAGTCAATGTGTTCTTTGGCAAATTGTAACCTCTTCAGCACATGTCGTTTTTTCAACAATGGGACTTTGCAGAGGCTTCTTGCCAATAACTTGGTTTCACAAAGAGGTCTTCTAATTGTTACAGTACTCACAGCTAAATTTAGATAATCTTTGATCACCCTGGAGCTGATCATTGGCTGAGTCTTTGCCATTTTGTCTATTCTTCGATCCATTTGAATGGTGGTTTTGCGTTTTCTTCACGTCTCTCTGGTTTTGGTTGCAATTTTAAAGCATTTAAGATCATTTTAGCTGAGCAGCCTATAATCTTCTGCACTTTGTATGTTTTCCCCTCCAACTTTTTCATCAGCTTATGCTGTTGTTCTAAACAATGTCTGGAACAAACCATTTTACTCAAGATTTTCAGAGAAATGCACTATAACCAGCATGTACATTTGCTGCATTCATCCTTGAATAAGGGACACCGTTTGTTTCACAGAATGAATGACCTCACTGCTTGAACACCAACACTGCTATTATTTTGAACACGCCCCTTTCAAATAATGATTCAATTACACAGATTCAGCAGCATGCATGTCATGACTGTTGGGTCTGTTGGTTTTCTATTACTGCACCTACTAGTAAATTATTTGCCATGTCGAAATATAATTTCTACCAAAAATAGTAATTGATCTGGTTGGTGATGTTGGACTGCTATGTTTTAAGTAGAGAACAGGAGAGTGCTAGTGCAAAGGAACATTGGGCCTGGGGATAATGCTTTCTGGGAATAAGCTTATTTTTATTGCATCATCTTCAAGAGAGGGACAAAACAAAGTTAAACCTCATCCTTATTATTTTACAAACAAATAGGGTAAGAGCGGCAAGGCAGTAAGAAGAACACAAGATGAGGGCTAGAAAAACTGCTCCCAAAACCTGGCCTCCTCAGTAACACCATAGAGGCTAGAATGCAAGGAAGGAGATGCATATCACATTACTCTGTTGTATTTAAAGCAGGAAGATTTTTGGGACCTAGTTTGGTCTAAACCACTCTACATGTGTACAAATGTGGTTGCAAGTGGCCCAGGACTATTTTAGAGATATTAGAAGGTAGAAAAAGAGCAAAAGAGTAGGTTAAATTGTTGAATTTAAACCACTTGCAATGTTTTTTAAGAGTCAAATCATACAGGGAGATATGTTGCAATGCCTTTAAAATAGTGGTATGTAGTGTGTTAGAGACAGGTTCTACATAAGGATACAGTATAGCATCTTGTTCACAAACACACTGCAAATCATGAAGATGTGCAAAAATGTATGGGGGTGGTGGGGTCATGAAATCAATAGAAAAATATTACCATGCAATGCACTTGTGTAACCTGACAGCTTTCATTGTCTTCAGTAAGTATTAAAATCTAATTTTAACCACATTCTGTACAGTTCATCTGATCTGTAGCTGAGGGCTGTTAAGTGTTTTATGTGTAGTATTTACAGGCATAACTGTCTTCATGAGCCACAGAGTTGGGCAAACGTTCCTTCTAGTTGGCACCAAAAACGTAATCACAATGTATATATTTAAGACAACATTCTCATTTTTGTGAATGCCAGTTTGTCGAAACCCTGTATACAGGGTTTAACTTTCTACATGTGAAGGCAAACCCGTTTCTAAAGAAATCTTATTAACCAACTAAAAAGGCCAGCTAAATTCAATTTAGTCAATAATTTGGCTGACCGACTGAGTTAATCTGATCTTCCAGCTGCAATAAAGCAAAATCACCATAACCTTTCACTCTTTAGGATCATGGATGTCTAACCCTTTGTCTATGCCAATATTCTGTGTATGGGGGCTCCCCCTCAGGGCTGGTAGTGCTGATGAATGAAGGAAAGTACTTCGTCTTTAGACAGCTTCTCTGGGTCAACCCGCTTCTGAGAGTCGTGAACTCTGACCCCGTCTTCCCATGCCCAGAACAGACGCTCGGTATGGCAGACACTGAGGATATAGAAATTAATTAGAAAATTTAAATTAATTAGAAAATCCATTTAACCTATTTCAAACAGACTTGAGTTTGGATGTTAAACAAGTTTAGAACAACAAATCCCCACACATTGCGAGAAATGCATGTTAGTGGTACACACTGAAAGGGTGCCACCGAGTTGGCTGGCAGGTCGTAGTAGGACTCATTAGTTGTCTTGTTGAAGAAAAACTTTCTCTTGGAGTTCTTACTGTAGGCCATCGTCCAGGGGTCTGCACATCAGAAGAAAGATGGCTGTAAGGTAACATCCATAGCCCTGCTTCCTAGAGCTGACATCCTTACTCTTTAATGCAAACATGTAATGTAGGAACATTGTTTTACTGTAGTACTGTCATTAATTATATGTATTTGTACCATTGACAGTTTTAATAATGTAGAGTCCGTTGGGGAGGAAGTGGCGGTCATCACGTCCAGTGTAGGACAGACGAGGGAAGCCGCCTGAACTCTTAGTCACCTTCATCTCTAGTCTAGGAGGTTCAAGAATATTCTTTAATCACCAAAATTATGGTTAGACTGATGCAAACTGTTCACCCTACAACGATGACAAAGGCAACAGCTAAATTGGATGTGAAAATCTCAAACCTGACGAAGATCTTCTCCATCTCCTCTAGTCTGTACACTTCCTTCACTCTGAGGAAAACAGAGAAACAATTTAAAGTCAAATAAGGAAGATAAGAATCCTAAAAATGCAGGATTTGAGTGTAGGGTTGTTTACCTGATAGGATTCATGTCTGGCCGGCTTGGCTTAGACACAGCCCTAACAAACTTCTCCACCATTTGGATTCTGAGGACACAGTTACCACAGTTTAGCAACAATACATGTGATGACCAGATAAGGAAAATAAAAATAAAGTTGAATTTAATAAACCCCACCCCCAAAAAATCATTGCCTAGTGTGACCTAGTAGTCTGAGTCACTGGCCCTCATTTATGAAACGTGCGTACGACCTAAAACAGGCGTACGACGGGCGTACGGCGATTCATACGCAAAGCAGCGGATTTATCAATTTGAACGTGATCGTAGGCTGCGATAAAATCTCACGTCTGGTCTGACTTCGTGTACGCAAATTCTATAGTGTGACTAGCGGTGTTCATGGTATAACCACCCGGTTCA
>JACXGM010006417.1:19897-32910 GCA_016801145.1 Umbra pygmaea | reverse complement strand
AGCCAATCCTAGATTTTATTTTGGATTGGAGAATGTTAATGTGGCGCTGGAACGAAAGTGAGCAATCTAACCAGACACCTAGGTATTTGTAGGTGTCCACATAATCCAGTTTAGACCCATCCAGAGTGGAGATGCTAGTCAGGCTGGGGGGTACAGGAAGTGTGCGGTTGAATAGCATGCATTTAGTTTTGGTGGGGTACTACAACAAATAATGTTTCTAATAAATATTTAGGATTCCCCCAGTTTATGTACTCACGAAGCACTACTAAGTTACAACTGTCAATAACAAATTGTATCTACTCCACACACAGTTTATCATGTACACCCACAGGGCTAGCATCCCGTTTGGCAAAGTGATGGAAATGCAAAGTGCCTTAAACCTGCATTCTATCTGAATTCCAGCTGGGGGTGACACGTGCGGTTGCAATGAGAAAATGAGCCACTTCTCACTTGATTTATTACCTCAGTAAACATTTTCATAATGAGTTTATGGTCTCATTCGCTAATTTTTTGTCTTCTGCAATACAGAATGATGTTCATTTTTTAAATAATGCTGTAGTTGATTTTAAAATCGGTAAGAAGGCAGGGGGTGTTTTAGAGCATGGCTATGTAGTGACTGTCACTTTGGTCGTCTAATAATGTCTTTTCAGCGTTCGGTTGTACAACAAGACACTCAAAGGTGTCGGCAGTTGAGGATTTCCGGTAAGTAACATTACATTTTGTTTTAATACTGTTTTTCATTCGCCAACCTTTTTGTTAGACACCCTCTTGTCTAAAATTGTCTCATCTGCAACCAAGATAGCTGCACCGGTAACAGCAAACTAAAACAGCAAAAAAAAAGTGCCTGTTATGTTGTCTAAAAAAATTATTGGCAATTAATTCACAGAAGGATGGAAAGAAGGTCCAATGCCTAGACCAATAAATAGTTTATAAGTAGTTATAAATATTTGGATGTACAGGCTGTTGGTTTGATGCATGGAAGGAACAGGCTCATACTAGCCACTTAGACTGAGAGGTGACAATGGTATGGTGCATGGAAGGAAAAGGCTAATGCTAGCCACTTACACGACATGAGCGCTCAGTCCTTCCGTGTCACTCAGTCTGTCTCCTACGGTTTTGTGCTCTAACAGAACGTGTTTGTGCAGCCTGTCCCACGACTTATCTGGAAGGCAGAAGTGCAACAATCAGCTTAAAGATGCATTCCATCAATTTTGGCAACTGGTGGTATAAGGGGCATTAGTGAGCTAAAACAGGTGGTAAAAGGGGCATCAGTGAGCTAAAACAGGTGGTAAAAGGGGCATTAGTGAGCTAAAACAGGTGGTAAAAGGGGCATCAGTGAGCTAAAACAGGTCCCTGAAATGTTTTACGTCATCATAACCACACAACTTAAACTTGGAGTTTCACGGCTAACTAAGGAATGACAGCAATTCTTCTTAGAGATCATGTACAAATAAATATTACACATACAGGGCCAAAACAGGAGGTTTTAAACATTATTTTGTTCAAAAGTCACAGACTGCATGTTTAATTGAGGGCAATCCTATGCAAATGTAAATGTGTTGGTCCCTGGACTACGCTGTGGTTAGGCAGAACACAGAAAGTGGAGTCCCATTGGGCTGAACCTCCAAGGCGCTCTCACCGCTGTAGTCGCAGTGTACACACGGGAAGCGTTCCTGCCGCGGGATATGGTGCCTCCGCTCGTGCGCCTCCTGGGACCTGACGCTCCGAAACGTCCGGGGGCAAACGTGGCAGCCGTGAGGCCGGGAGGCCCGCGCCCGCTCCCTCTCCACCCTCCGCTGCCTCCTCCCGTGGGCCCTCCAGTGGAGCTCCATCTCCCCCCAGCCAGCCGACGTCCAACCACACTGGAGGCACTTGAAGCCCCGGGCCCCGTCGTGGCATGCCAGGTGGACCTCAAGTAAGCGTCTGGAGGCCAGGGTGGCACGGCAGAGGTTGCAGGACAGTGACCACTGCTGCTTGGGGCTGTGAGTGCGAGCGGGTCGCTGCCCTAGAGGCTGAGGCATTTTGTCATCCATTTTGTCATCCAGGGAGGAGTCAGACTCCATGCCCTCTTGCCCAGGGACAGTTGAGGGTACACATGTAGCAGCTCGGCCTGAGAGGCCCTTCTTGGCTGTGGAGATGCGGCAAAGTCCCAGCGTCATGAGGTGGGCTGACTGGGCCATCTCCTCGTCCTTGCCCTCAGGCTCCCTCCCCCCAATGGAGCCCATTGGACAAGACAGGTTGACAGAGCTGGCAGCGTCCAATTGGAACACGCTCTCCTCTTCGTCTGCAATGCCATGTCGCTCCTCCTCAAACAGTGTGCTCACCTGTAGAAAAACAGAATGGCAACTCAACTGATTACAGACACTGGCTTCTCCAACTTCTAACTTCCTGTTCTCTAATTACAAACCCACTGTTTAACTGTAATTAAATGCCTCACAAAAAGATCTTGTGCCTCACAAAAAGTGCCTCACAAAAAGATCTTTGTTGTTATTATAGCAGGTAAATATAATAAGGCACGACGATGGTATATGGCCAATAAACCACAGCTAACAGCTGTTAGCCGGGATGATGCATCACGGTGAGCTGGACACCGTCTTTGCTGTGATATGTTGTCAATATTTCACTAACCCCCGAGATGTATTATGGCTCTTATAACCTGGTTACTAGTAATTAGAGCAGTAAAAAGTGTTGTGATATCATACCTGCGGATAGCTTTGGTCTCTTATATACAGTAGCTATCCGGCAAGCTTCGTTATAGTCTCACCCACTTACCTCACAGGTCTGTGCCACATGAAGGCTACCGTCCGAGTTGGAGCTCAGTGCCATGTCACATGACCGGGGACTGATGTTGGGAAGCATGCCGTACATGGGCAGCAGAAAGGACAGGCGCTCCAAGCCCATGTTCTCCATCTGGTCATCATCAGCATCCTTCGAGCCAGTATGGAGATCATCCTCCAGGTTGTAATCAGGGGAGACATTCTGGTCCGGTTCGTCGATTTCTCCATCACCGCCGTCCCTTACCTCTACCTCAAGCCTACCAGCCTTCGAAAGACCAGGGAGGCCAGTGTATGTGGAGGCACCTGCATTGTGTCTCTCCAAAACATGTGTTTGAATACCGGCTTTCAGACCACTGGTGAACTGGCACGCTCTGCAGCGGTAAACTTCAACCAAGAAGGACTCTATTAATGCAGTCACTTGAGCTTCCAACCCCTTAGCGATGGCACAGTACAGGCTGGAGGTGACCGTCTCTTCTGGGATGCATAGTGTGACCGGACTGATGTCCTCAAAGTCATCTTTGACTGGACTCATTTTCTAGACTGATTCAGACCAAGCAGAGGGGCTGCCTAAGGCTTTATGAATCACTAATAATATACAGTAGTACTACAAACGGAATAAAACATTAGGGATGACAAACTGAATTAAACATTTGTTTGCAGTTTTTCCTAGCCATATTTTAAAGACAATGGGTAGTATAACTTGCTTAGCAATTCCATGCTACTGTATACTACTCGGCAGTCAATGTGAGGTATAACCTGCTCTTTGTTATATACTTTACACTTATCCAGAGCGACTCACAGTAAGTACAGGGACATTACTTACCCTAGCCTAGGGTAAAGTGGACACAACGACAATGGCACATTTGGGAATCGAACCGGCAAACTTCCGACTACAAGTCTGACTCCATAAACACCGAGACATCTCTGCCCCAGACAGACATACAATAAATTACGTTATACTGTTATAGAACACACTATATGTGCTGCAAAACCAAACTTTTCAACTAACCACTGTAGCTAATGAGATAGACTACTTAGCTAGGTTGCACACGTGATGACAAAACCTCAGTAACAAATAATCTCGTTTCGTCAACCCCAGCCGTTACAACACCGTACCTGCCTGGCTGGATCTCACTCCTAAAAAGAATTAACGTTTATTGTAAGTCATGTCTGTGGTTACATCAGTTATCAACAGCTGGGTCGTTTTCACTTGTATAGTATATACAGTTCTATCTACTATCTTCAGCTGTATCTTGCAGCTGTATCTTGTTGGCAACAATAAAAAGGTACTTCCGGGTCACGAAATTTCAAAATAAAGGTTCGCGATTAGGTAAGAGAAAAGTGTCATGAAACTTTGTGTATTCAGGATTAGAGACAAAACATATAAACATGAAGTATTACTTGAATACCTTCATTTGTGACTAACATTTACAAAAAATTGGATATTAAATAATGGTCAAGGTAAAATGCAGATCGTCCTATATGGGGTACTTCTTGATACAGAAAAAACTATAATGTGAACAGCAGTAAATGTAGTCTACAAAATTAGTCTAAGATTTAGAATGTCTGTTCAAATTAATTAATACTTGCAAACTCAAATGTTGTTGGCTTTTTTCTCCACCCATACCTTTTGCCAGACTGGATATCATTGTATATGGAATACGTATTGCACATTTTGTTTATAAAAAGCTCTTTTGAACAAACTACCACCTTATATGAATTCATTTGCCCCTCACATATGGAATGAGCTTAATTGTACAATGTAATTTTAAGTTTGAGGAACTGGTGCTGTTAGGGAATTGTATATGTTTACTTGAATATTATTTATTTACTGACTTGTTTTATGCACTTATGCTGCTATCTGCTTTGCTTGTTCCTGTACATTGTAATTTTATCTGACCTACCCAGGTTGTTGCTGCAAATGAGAAGCTGTTCTCAGTCAACTTACCTGGTTAAATAAATAACTAAAATTATTTTAAAAACATCAGTGTGCGAACTAACAAATGTATCCTATGAGACACTCATGAGGGTATATAATCGGTTTATGTTTGTTTTGGAGGGTCACTGTATATATCTAGTGTTGGGAATTATATTCTATATAATCATGTTTAAATACAGTTTGGACAGTTTAGAGTGGTATTGCTATTAGAAAGAGTTGTATAGCTAAAAGTTTGGGCCTGTTGGAAGATTCTAGGACATGTAAGACAGACAGGGAGAAGATTCAGGGTCAAGCCAGATAAGACTTTCCTTTAGGAGAGTAGACAAGGAGGCAAGGCCAAGGATGACGTAGGACAGAGAGAGGACCCTTACAGTTCTTATATTTTAACATCAGAATAAGCAATAGCTTATGGCTTAGGACTTATCCCAAGTAAAAAAAAAGTATATTTAAATTATACTCCAGTATTATACTTCTAGTATACTTATGGTTAACCATAAGTATGTATTCAATGTATTTAAGTATATTTGAAGTATACTTTCAAAATATACATACCAAAATAATATATTAGAAGTATATTTAGGATAAATAAATACATTTCAAGTACATTTAAATATACTTTTTTTAACTTGGGTATAACTTATAACTCTGTTATATATTAGACTGCTTATAACTATATGATCTATTGTAGGTTAGACTGTAATTCCATCGAAGGTCTAATACATGGAGATGCCATTCAGACTAATAAACAGGACATTTTACTGACAGGACATTAGACAGATAAGGGTTAATGAGTTATTCAGAAAGGAGTGCACTACGTAGTATGGATCCTATATGTTCAGACACTCAAGGTTAGAACCTATGTAGGCAGAGGTTGAGGTGACCAGCACATGTTCTCACATGAGACAGTCACGAGCTGAGGAGAACCTTCTAGAAGGTATGTGAACAACAACCCAACATGTATATAACTCAGTTCCATATGATCACTCGGGGCATTTGCCACAACACGTCTTACATGCCTTGTTATGAGATGACCCTGTAATCATAACAAGGAGAACTTTATTAAAGCATTCTATTTCAACCAAGATCCTGCCAAGCCTGAAATTCACCATCTATCACTAGCAACACAATATCTTTGAATTTTTTAATGAACTTAATGATGGTCCTCTAAAATAGGACTGCTTTAGTAAACAAAACACACCAAGCCAAATAGAGTAGTACAGATAATTCTATAGAGGGTAAAATAAGCCCTAAAGTTCTTTCTCATACAGCTTTAAGGAGTCCATTATTTTAACCTTCAGTGTTTTTCTATTGCAAACATATACTTTATGTATAATGTCCATAGCTATGGCCATCCAATGATATTTGAAATTCCCTGGTATTATTGCATTCTCAAAATATCACAAATTGTGTGCTACTCTAGGCACCTTAGGTATCACATCTATACTATCAGAAAATAGATTTTGTAACAAAAGATGCAGAGCATTTTAACACAGCTTGATCCTCCAAATGAAAGATTATGAGATCAAGCGTGACATCAAGAATATTATCATCGAACCAGTTTCTATTGAATGTTTCCTCTGAGATGGCTTAACGCACAGGTGTCAAACCGGTTGTACTGAGGGCCTAGTGTATTCTGTTTTTTGGTCTTTCCCTTTAATTAGAGCCCAGTTTGGACATAGACTGCCAGATAATCCTCACCAATTAGTGACCTAAACAATCAGTCTGGTAAAGGGTAAAAGTGAATACCTTAATACACTAGACCCTCTGTGGAACCGGTTTGACAACAGCGGCTAAGGGCCTGCCAAAGCACCCGTGAGGACAGAGTGCCACTAGAACTCACGTGCCTGATGCCTCCGATCAGAGGGCAGTAAGTTTTCTCCCTGTCTCCAGATTCAAGCCTCAGACCTTTCACACCACACTCAATTGCCATAATCACTACACCACCTATTGACCTGTTATTCTACACACCCTTCTTCTACACTACCTCACTTCAGGAGCATTACTATGTCACCACTATGCCCATCTCTGAGTATCTGCATTCTGTATTTTTATTTGTTGTGTACTTCATGAGTAACTTTATGGTGTCTGGCACCATTGCACTTTTCTTGGCCAGGTCGCCTGGTTAAATAAAGGTGAAATAAATTAAAAATAAAATAAATTAAAAACAAAATTTCTAATGTATTCATTTATAATCTACAAAACAACTATGTATACATCAAGAATATGTAAATACATATTGATTAGGTTATGCTGTCTGTTTTAAACTGAATAGCTCAGGAACCTAAATACACTTTCCAATGAACAGTAAAAGTGGGGGACAACAACAACATGTTTTGTTTACTGAATCCGTGTTGATGTTGCCTGAATGACGTTAGAGACTACCATGGAGACACCCCGTGAGGACAGGACCACTGTCAATGATGGGATATTTTGATTCTATGTTCTAAATGCCATGTTGAAATATGTTATGTATTAAAAATTGCAAAAATAAATCGGTAACAATAAATGTACGCTAAAAATGATTTCCTATTTACAGATCTCTGATACAGTTGTTACAAACAAAATGACAAACGGTTAAAACTTTAACTACAGTGCCCTGGCTTGTTTTACTATCCAATGCGCATGTCCGAAGTAAACAATGAAAATGGCTGCTATGGAGTTTACAGCTGGTGACAGCGACAGGAATCAAGCGTAAGAGCAGTTTTATACTCTATTCATGTCATATTTGTAGCTTTAAATACGGGCGATTCAGCTTGCGATTATAACCAACGTTATTATTCGATAAATAGTGTGTGCTGTATCATTGAAACGCCGGCGTTTGTCCAAGCTGGCCTGCTGTATTATACAGTACTGTAGATACAGTAGCTAACGACGTTACAGTACTAATCTAGATAGACAGCTAGAAGGTTAAGTTAGATAGATAAAAACAATTACTATAATCAACTTAGCTAATTACTTTAGTACAGAGGCAGCTGTCGTTATTCAGTTAGCTTACAGTCTGAATAATTCTGGATACAGCTATACAGCTTTGTTTCATTTCCTCTTATCAGGCTCCTCCCTCTAGTTGGACACCTGAGCTGTTTATATGATAATTCAGCACAAGCACATCAAACCATTATTTTGCAAAACAAACAAGCAGTAATTGTCCATTGCACCAACATTCTCCATTTGATGAAAGATTACTTCATTCTTATGTCATTTCCTGTTGCAGGGGAGAGGAAGCCGACAGCTCAGAGAGGAGCGGTGATGAAGATGAAGATGACGGCCTGTCAGATGAAGAGCGGGAAGCGGGCGGTGCCAGGAAGGAGTCTGCTGGCGCGCCAAAGCTCAGCGTTGGCGCGAGCTCGGCCAAGGCCAAGAAGAAGAAACACAAGCACCGCAGCCGGCACAAACACCACAAGCACTGCTCCCCCGAGGACAAAGAGCGGCGCCACAAGCACCGGCACAAACACAAGCGGCGCAGGCATAAAGACGGCCCCTCAACCCCCGGACTCCCCGCCGGCGGCAACAACGCTTCCCCGTACTCCTCACCCAAGCAGCTGCGACTGGAAGACGACGAGATGGCGCTTCTGGAGGAGCTGGAGAAACAGAGGGCCCTGATCCAGGCCGAGCTGGACGGCCAGCTGACGGAGGGGGCCAGAGGGGTCATCCTCCCAGGCTACTGCTCTGGGGAGGAGGAGGAGCAAAAGGAAGAGGAGAGAGAGAACCAGGAGGGGAGGGTGCGCAACGGGCAGCAGAGGCGGAGGGGGTCGACCGGGACCAGCTCGGGGCCGCAGACGTCTAAGGACACCGGCAGGGTTAGACGAGAGTTGTCGGATGCCGCAAAAGCCAGGCCGGGCAATCCAAGCAAAAACGCCCGGGTCAGGAGCAGCATGGACATGAAGGCCAAGGGCGTGATGAGAGGACGTAGCACGTCCAGAGACAGGAGGAGGCATTCCAGGAGTGACGAGTGCTTCAAAGAAAAGGCGCGGGCATCCAAGTCTCCCCCTGGCACCAGCAAGCAGCCCAGCGGCCCACCGGCTCCCTCCAGAGATGCCCCCAGCCAGGAGCCCGGCAGCAGCGACTGCAGGTCGTCCGAACACCACAGCGACTTCAAGGCCTGTCGGCCAGATGCAGAAGGGGAAAAGGACAGTAAGTCTACCAAGTCCCCCGCCAAAGAAGCTTCCTCTGGAAAGGAAAACCGCTCTCCTGGCCTGCGCGGGAAGCTGCCAGGTCCCGCACTCCAGCGCAGCACATCTCCATCACAGCGCCGGGACCCCCGAGACTCCTCCTCGGGCCCACAGGGAGCTGAGCGGAGGGCCAGGTCCCCGGCACCGCACAGAGGGGGCCATACACACTCCCCGGAGGGTCAAAGGAGAGAGGTGGACCGGGCGAAGCTGTCACCTGGAAGGTCAGAACATTGTTTGGCCTCATTGATTACATCTACACGTAAACACGCAAATCACAAAAGGAACCACCCAAGTGCATGTGTTCAGAAAGTTGTGTTTTTCTGATGTCCCTCTGGTTGTTTCTCAGGTTGGAGTGTAAAGTACAGTACCACACTCAAGGCAGGTTATTGGACAACATATTAAACCACACATCACTGTTATTGCCAGTGGAACCTTCTTTGAAAAAGCAGCAGAATCAAAAAAGAAATGCAGGTGTTGTTGTAAAAAGGCTCAAGGCCTACAGTCACGTTAGTCTTGACCCTGTACACATCTTCACAGTCATAGTCCAACTTCACACCTACAAAATGAAGGATGTCAGTATTAAATCGGATCCCAGCAGGTAATTCACAGAGAATGTTGAACGTGTAACAACTTGTCCTGTTTTCAGGATGCGGAGCCAAGATGAGGCAGGGGGCCGCAGGGCTGCCAGCCCAGGTCTCAGGTCCCGGCGACGGTTCAGCCGCTCACCTTTCAGGAGGAAGTCACGCTCTCCAAGGAGACACAGCAGGTCTCCCATCAGGAGGTGTGTGGATACCTGTTTAACAGTTACTTAGCAGAAACTTTTATGCCTAGAGCAACTTAGGGTAAGGTGCCTTGCTCAAGGGCACAATTACACCTGACGATTACAAGTCTGACTTCCTAATCACTGAGCCGCCTGACGTTTCCTCTTTTATCTGAAAGTGTTTGTTAGGCCTCTTAATGTCTACACACAGAAGCACAGATCGGTTACACTAGGGTCTGGAACTCGATAAAATAAATTCTCAGACAAACAGACAAGACGGCAGTTACTTAATTCTGTTTAATTCATACACACGAACGTATCCCAGACATCTGCGTTATGTGTTTGATTTCACAGATATATTTCAACTGGAGCCTAACCATTTTAACATTCAATATGCCAGGCCTAAGGCTTGTGTTTTTACCCTGCACAGCTGACTCGGGCTTGTCTTATCAGACGTTCTTATTTAGGACAATGAATAACATCCTCAAAGCTGGACAGACGGCCTTGGCAATGGAAAAATACATGCTGACAGAAGCATATTTGTTCCCTTATTATTAAAGTAGATACACAGAAAGGATGAAGACAAAGTTTTAAAGTTACACTTTACAACCCTAAGACAGGCGTAATACGTCATTGACCAAAACACGATGCATGTCTTAGTCTTACTGTTCTTGTTGTATCTGCTGAATGTTTGCTTTGTTTTCCCTCAAATCTTGTCTGTAGGTCGCTGGATCGGGACAGGCTGGGGCGAAGGTCACGATGGCGTTCCAGATCCCAGGAGCGGCGTCAGAGACGGAGCCGTGACCGAGAGGACAAGTTCAAAGGCAGCCTCTCTGAGGGAATGAGGGTGGACAAGGACGACTCTGACGACGAAGTGTAGGCGTAGTGTGGTCCACTTGATTTTTGATTTTTTTGATTTTTAGGTGCTCTGTTGTTCACCTCAGGCTTAGGAATGTATGGTTCATACTGGCCCTTACCTGACTTCCAGCATTCCTTATGAATTATTGGAAGTTTTTCTTTTTAGAAAAAAGCTAAAAGAAAGGCCTTTTTCTTACCTACACTGGACAATAAATATAAACGCAACGTGAGAAGTGTTGGTCCCATTTTTCATCAACTGAAGTAAAAGATCCCAGGAATGTTCCATAAGCACATACAGTGCCTTGCATAAGTATCCACCCCCCTTCGACATTTCCACATTTTGTCATGTAACCACCTGGACTGAAATAGGATTGTATTTTGATATTTACCATTTGTTTTACACAACATACTGAACACTTTGAAAGTGAAAAAATATAAAAAACAGACATGTGTTGGTTACATAAGGATTCACCCCTAGAACCACCTTTAGCTGCAATAACAGCTGTGAGTCTTCTCGTAAATCTCTACCAGTTTGCGCATCTGGATCCTGCAATGTTAATCCATCTTTCCCGGCAAAATTGCTTTTGATCTCAGTTTTGATGGAGAGTCCATCCAGAGATTCACAATCGGATTGAGGTCTGGGCTTTGACTGGGCCGTTCTAAGATATTTAAGTTTGATATAAACCACTCGTTTCCCAGTACCTGCTGACCAGTTTCCCAGTCCCTGCTGATGAGAAGCATCCCCACACCATGATGCTGCCACCACCATGCTTCACTGTAGAAAAAAGAGTTAGTTCACTTTTGAAGCACACATCTGCAGAAATCTCAGTCAGGAAAAGAGATCCTTATTGGATGTTTTATCATTCCCCGATTAATATTTGACCATTACCTTTTTTCTGAGCAACATTCTCAGCCCTAACATCATTCAAATGACTCAACGTAGACATGCTCTGAAGTTCCAAACAAATTATTTTTATTGCACTTAGTTTTTTTTAATTTAACGTTGGTGACGCTGAGAATATCTCCAACGCAATCATCTGTCAGGTTATCAGAAATCTGTCCCTTGCACTGCAACGGTTACTGTACTGTTTTGTGGTGCTTCCAAGTAACAGACTGACAAGATCCATCAAATAAGAATTCCACAGTATTGCATTTATCAGTCAAAGCAATAATTTATTTGATATTAAGTTATGAGACTTGGTGCATCAAGTAGTTAATTTAATATATTTCAGGGTTTCCAGGTATGATTGGCTGCATAGATGGCACTCGTAATAATATTTCGAATTTCGAATTTAATTTAACTTTTGTGTCACAATACAAAATATTGCACCTTCAAAGTGTTCGGTATGTTGTGTAAAATAAATACAACATTTTTTAAATTCCCAATACAATTCTATTTCATTCCAGGTTGTCACACTACAAAATGTGGAAATGTTCAAGGGGGGTGAATATTTATGCAAGACCCTTTATTTGTCCCACTTCAATGAAACCCATTGGTGAATGCCTAATGAATGTATTTTAATTGACTGATTTCCTTAAATGAACTGTAACTTAGTAAAACATTTTTAATTGTTACATGTTGCGTTTATATTTGTGTTGAGGATATGTTTGTCTGACTCCCAACATTTGGAATAGTCATGTTCTATCAGAGGCAAAGTTTACACTCGGTCAGGATGCGTACATTCTTTTTTGTTTTTTTTGGGGGGGGGGTTCTTATTATTTTGTTGAGGGAAACAGGTCAGAAGGGCAGGGGATTTAGCCGAGTGGGGTTTAAATCCTGTTACCAGCGTGCTCAGACCGCAACATCAACGTCTGGCACAGGGATAGGTGATTTTAACCAAATTAAATAAATTATTTTATAAATGCTTTATTTTATAATACAGCTCTGGAAATAATTAAGAGACCACTGCAATTTGTCTCAAATCCACCCCATTGATCCTCTGGAATGTGATCAAGAGGAAGACGAAGGGTCACAAGCCGAGCTGCTTGAATTTTTGCACCAGTAGTCACCCAACATCAATGACTGGTGGAGAGCATGTCAAGACACATAAAAGCCAATTATTGTTATTATTATACAATTATTATTATTCCACCAAATATTGATTTCTGAACTCTAACTTAGCACATTACTATTGTTTAAAAATGAATATTAACTTATTGTCTTTGCATTTTTCAAGGTCTGAGAACACTGATTATTTTTTGTTATTTTGACCAGTTGTAATCTTCTGCAAATAAATGCTCTGAATGACAATATTTTTATTTTGAAGTTGTGAGAAATGTGGCAAGTATTTTATAGATTTAAATAAAGTGGTTCATTCGAATTTTACACAAAAACATACCTATCAATACTAAAACCAGAGATTAGTTTTTTTTGCAGTGGTTGCTTAATTTTGCCCAAATCTGTTGAAATGGCACATGTACTCGCTGGATAATTAGCATTACTGAGGTGGATGGGTCATTGTTTTAAATAACTACATGTACTCGCTGGATAATTAGCATTACTGAGGTGG
>JACXGM010006417.1:0-19797 GCA_016801145.1 Umbra pygmaea | reverse complement strand
CCAGACACCAGCTTCTTGCAAAGTTAACTTTAGCAGCGTTTAATATTTTTCGTTTTTATCAGTCTACTATAACTCTGGACAACCGGTCTTCGGTGGTTGGACGAGGTGGTCTGAATGTGCTTATAATGGAAGTAAAAGCTGATTATTTCATAGAGGAAAAATGAAAAGACTAAAATTATACTAAAACCGTTATAATTCAAGTTTCTCATTTAATCTTTATTTTTTTTTGAGATGCATATTTAGAAAACGTCTTAACTCCCATCATGTGCAGAACCGAAATACTTTGACTAACTACTTCACAACTTAATACTGATAATAAATCTATGTAGGAATAAAATAGCTGTTGAAAATTAACACAGGCTTTCTGCAATCCATGCAAATAAATACTCATCCAGTCTGAACCTCCCCAGGCTCTTGACAATGTGAGATAGGTGTGGAAGCAGAGGGCATTAGATGTCTTAGTGGTTAGGGAGTCAGGCTTGCAGTCAGAAGGTTGACGGTTAAATTCCCGACTCTACCAATGGTTGTTGTGTCCTAGAGCAAGGCACTTAACCCTAAGTTGTTCCAGAGGAATGTCCAGAGCTTCCGCTAAATTACTAAAAACTAAAATGTCAAAATGTTAGGTGTGCACTCAAGCTGTCGACAAGCTGTTATCTGTGTTTTGGGGATGATGACCGCGTTGGACGTGTGTTGAGGGTTGATGTGTATTTTAACAGGCTGGATGATTATGACGTGGATGAGGAGGACGAGGAGGCTGTGATCGAACAGAGGAGGCTACAGCGCTTGGCCATCATACAGGTAAGAGGAAAGATCCCTACAACCTCAACATCATGAACCCCCACTTGGAGACGCTGTCATGGTACAGACTCGGTGAAATACTCAGGGTAATAGTTAAAGATGCAGTCCATGATTTGGCCACCGCTATTGAGCTAAAAAGGTTCCCTGAACATCATGTGCTTTGTCATGTAGTTGTGCTCTTCTGTCGTCAAAATCATAAACTGAATCTTGACAGGGACTCTATTTTAAGTTTATGCGCATATTAACACCATTTTTCACATCCAGGCTAAGGTTTAAAACATTATTTTGTTAAATGTGAAGGTCCTAGGCCCCATCTTTAACAGTGCGTGTTTGTGTGTACCCGTGGACAGAAGTACAAAGGTGGGAACGAGGACGGTAATGTTTCGGCGCTGTCAGAGCCTGGCAGCCCCCAGAGCAGCCCGCGCAGCCGATCGCCCTCGCCTGACGATGTCCTGGAGCGTGTAGCGGCCGATGTCAAGGAGTACGAGCGGGAGAACATCGACACGTTTGAGGAGAACATCAAGGCCAAACACAATCTCATAGAACCGGGGAAAGATGGTAAACATGGATAGTGTGTGAGAACAGAAGGGTTCTATTTTGACAGTAGGGAGAGCTACTGACTGTTCACTCAAACCCTAATCTAGTACACCTGGTTTTGATAATTAGCTGGTTGAGCTTCTGTCCTGACTGTTCACTCAAACCCTAATCTAGTACACCTGGTTTTGATAATTAGCTGGTTGAGCTTCTGTCCTGACTGTTCACTCAAACCCTAATCTAGTAGACCTGGTTCTAATAATTAGCTGGTTGATAAGATGAATGAGACTACATTAAGTGGACCTGGAGAGAATGAATGGAAGCTTTCCAGGACTAGGGTTGGACCCCCCTTTTTCTATAGCATACATTGGTATGGGAGAGACTGGGAAAATCGGGGAAAATAAATAACCAAAATGTTTTAGATGTCACCAGTTATCACTAAGTTTGTTGAACTCTATTTGAACTGTATTTTCTAGATGGAAGCAACATGAAGAAACCCTCAGCCCCTGATATGTTCACGGAATCGGACGACGTGTTCACCGCCTACTTTGACGTGAGCACTGCCCCCACTGCTTTGATTCCACTGTGTTGTTGTTCACTCTGACCTCTGGAGGCTCGCCTGTTTGCCATCAACATTTAAATTAAGTTGTCTATGGAATAGAATCCTGGCAGATAAGGTTGCACAGTGCGGTGTCTGTGTCTCGGGTCGCCCTTTTATTATTATCATCCCAACACCCCTCTGTCAGTGGGTAACTGTAGACCAGGCCATGTTTTGAGGGGGGGTCGTTGTGTGAGGCGACAAAGAACAGCTAATCTGAGTTGAGATTAGCGCCCTGGTCGGAAACTTGAGGTCATACTTTCAATGGTGTCAGTGTCAGACTAAAGTCATAATACCACCTTAACTTGTCTCAGCCCTACGTTCTCCCAGCCCTACGTTGTCTCAGCCCTATCTTCTCAGTCCTACATTCTATCAGCTCTACATTCTCTTAGCACTATGTTCTATCAGCTCTATGTTCTCTCAGCCCTACGTTCTCTCAGCCCTGCGTTCTCTCAGCCCTTCCTTCTCTCAGCCCTACCTTCTCTCAATCCTACGTTCTATCAGCACTATGTTCTCTCAGCTCTACATTCTCTCAGCCCTATGTTCTCTTAGCCCTACCTTCCCCTAGCTTTATGTTTTCTCAGCCCTATGTTCTCTCACCCCTTCTTTCACGCAGTCCTACTTTTTTTCAGCCATACGTTCTTTCAGCCTTACGTTTTCTCAGCCCTGCTAATGTGAATAAATAATGATAACCACAACATTAGTATGCTGTCACAACCATTATGGGTCTTTGTGTTCTTTAGCCTTGTGTCTTCTAACACTGCTGAGGTGAGCGATAACTCCCTAACAATAATAATTCCCTAACAATAATAATAATAACTTCCTAACAATTATAATAACTCCCTAACAATAATAAACATAACTTCCTAACAATAAAAATAACTCCCTAACAATAATAATATGAATAACTCCCTCACAATAATAATAACTCCCTAACAATAATAATAACTCCCTAACAATAATAATATTAATAACTCCCTAACAATAATAATAAAAATAACTCCCTGACAATAATAATAATAACTCCCTAGCAATAACAATATGAATAACTCCCTAACAACAATAATATGAATACCTGCTTAACAACAATAATAATAACTCCCTAACAATGCTAATTCTGATAATTCTCAATTATTAGTCTGATAGTTTCATTATGTTCTTAGAGTTTTCTACTTACTGGCCATGTCAGAAAACATTGGCTGAAGGAGAAGATTTAGGCTGTTAGGAGTAAAGAGTAGGAAGTTACTAGAACCCAGGCAAAGCAATTTAGAATTTTTCAGAAAAGAGAATGGGAAAAAGGTATATTTAAAATCAAGTGTATGAATGGAGCACTACCTAAGTTCCTTTTATGTCCTTATTTCTTACTGCATTGTGCTAAACAAAGTCCAAATAAGTATTTATAATGAAAAAGCAGTTTCTTTAATGAAAATAAAAACACTGGACATAAGGTCTGGTAAAGTAAAGGTCTGGCATCATAGTAACACTAAATAATCCGTGGTTAGGGAGCAAGGCTTCGAGCAGCAGGCCATGGGAAAGACTTCAAGGAAAACCCTAACCTCCGAGACAACTGGACCGACGCAGAGGGATACTACCGTGAGTTTTTGGCCTTCCGTTAATCCCTTTCTTCTCTTTGTACGTTCATGTGTATGTTTTTAGTTCACCCATCTTTTCCATTTACTTGTGTTAGATTTCTTTACCTACCAGACTGACTCATTTTGCGTTTTTGGCAGGACTCAATATCGGGGAGGTTTTGGACAAGCGGTACAGCGTTTACGGCTACACGGGCCAGGGCGTGTTCAGCAATGTCATCCGGGCTCGGGATGTGGCTCGCACCAGCCAGGACGTTGCCATCAAGATCATTCGGAACAACGAACTCATGTGAGTGTTAGCCTACCGATAAATTTAGCATCAATTCTAGCGATCTCAGGCAGCATTTTGAGGCAACCAATAATGACCCGGAACTTGTCCACGGCAAACTGTTAGCATCTATGCAAACAAACAAAACTCTTTATTTCATTATTAGGTGAACAGTTTCTGGTCATTATGGGTTGCTATGGCTTTGTCACATGGAAGAGGCTTGTTTCTAACATGGTAAACCGTGGGAACCACTGCCCTACACGGAGAGACAGCTGGGTTCAGTTTTGTTCATTCCATTTCTATTCTAACACTAAATTCCACTAGCGTGAACTTAATTAACAAAGTTTGTTTTATTAGAGCAGGGCTGGAACAAAGGCTTTCACACCCAATAGCATAACTACATATTCAAAACATTTTTTGTTTTTTAGGAGAGTAAAATATGGACTTTGGTGAACGTTAAGATGTATTATGTTGAGGTTTCCTGAATTAAAAGGGGCTTGCTGTCCTTATGTACAGCTTTGTAAAAAAACAAGAAATCTACTAATTTGTCTTAAATTAAACCCATTGATAACTTCTGGGTGGTGTTCTAGAGAGAGACGGATGCTTACAAGACATCAAGTCCGAGCTGCTTGAATTTTTGCGCCAGGAGTGGCAAAAAGTCACCTAACATCAGTGTGAAAGAATGGTGGATAGCATGCCAAGATGGATGAAAGACAATTATTATCGTACAATTATTATTGTTTCAGCAAATATTGATTTCTGAACTTTTCCTAAGTGAACACATTAGTGTTGTGTTGAATTTTTACTCATTTTCTTTTCATTATTCAAGGTCTTAAAGCACTTAATCTATTTTTCTTTATTTTGAGCAGTTTTCTGCATTTAATTGCTGTGAATGACAATATTTTATTTAGAATTTGGGAGACATTTTGTCAGTAGTTTATGGAATAAAACAAAAATATAAATTTTACACAATCACATACCTTTAGTTAATACCAGATAAACCTTTTTCTCTGGGCTGTATTTTACTGCATGTGTCTCTCAAATAAGCTGCTCTTTCCATCTTTTTTTCTGGTAAAAAACAAAACGTTGTGGGAATGAACCAGCATCATCATTTTATAACATGATAAAGCCCAGTTGAAGAGCCAGTCATTTCTCACAGTCTAACACCTCTGTTGGTATAAGAAATGTACTAGTGTAAGACGCTCTGGATGAGAGTGTCCGCTAAATGACTTGTAATGAGGTTTTGGGTTTGGTAGATTTGCTTCTTTTATTTAATAACACAGCAGTTCAGACAGGGAACCCGAGTGACGTTGGTTCAGTCAGCTGCTGCCGATTGAACACACCTGTCATCAATCATGTCCTCGTGTTGACAGTTTGTCTGAAGCCCTGGTCTGTTCGTAGTCCATTTCTTTTTTGTCTCATCCAAGTGGTGTCTGTCCATACAGGCAGAAAACGGGTCTCAAGGAACTGGAGTTCCTGAAGAAACTCAATGACGCCGATCCGGACGACAAGTTCCACTGCCTGCGGCTCTTCCGACATTTTTACCACAAGCAGCACCTCTGCCTGGTCTTTGAGCCTCTCAGGTACCCCCATGAGCCCCCTAGAACCCCTAGATCAGGTACCCCCATGAGCCCCCTAGCACCCCTAGATCAGGTACCCCCATGAGCCCCCTAGCACCCCTAGATCAGGTACCCCCATGAGCCCCCTAGAACCCCTAGATCAGGTACCCCCATGAGCCACCTAGAACCCCTAGATCAGCTAGAACGTTACCCCTGACACCTTGCTTTATGTGTAGCAGAATTTGTCTTCAATTTATCGGTTTCAAAATCCCTAACTGTTGGCCTTATAAAATAAAAGGGGTGTAACTTTTCACCAAAACCCACGGCTCGAAATGTATTGAGGTTCAGGTTTTTTTCTTCCTGCCCTGAGGTAGGGCACTTCTCATCTCTCATCATCGTGTATTTCCATTTAGCAGTGCGGCACTAATTAGATTCTCTGACCTAGTCCCAAATTGTAATTATCTCACATAGTGTGTTACTAGAAAGCTGTAGTGCACTACTGTAAATACTCGATTCTCTGGTGCCGTTATTTTGTGACCCAGTCTTAGAGTGTAATTAACATGTGTCTACTCCTGGTCCTACTCAGCATGAACCTGCGTGAGGTGCTGAAGAAGTACGGTAAAGACGTGGGTCTCCACATCAAGGCGGTGCGCTCCTACAGCCAGCAGCTCTTCCTGGCCCTTAAGCTGCTCAAACGCTGTAACATTCTCCATGCCGACATCAAGCCGGATAACATCCTGGTGCGTCAGGTCTAACCAGCCGAAGCCCCACAATTACATTTACTAAACATTTAAAGGAAAATGCATGTTTAATGATTTGTCATTCTTCCTCTCCACCCCCAACTGGGTTTACCTGGTCACATGACCAGCCATAGCCCAGTGCGCCTCGTCTCAATCTAATTAAAGGCACACTCTTGATGTGAACAATGCGCTTTTAGCAGGGTGTAAACAAACCCTACTGGCTAGCTTAGAGTTGGCAGTTTTTCAATGCAAAGTCTCAGTCTCCATTATCCACACATGAATGTTTTAACACTTAATTTATTTACTAAGCAGACTCTTCTCACTCGCTAATTGCCCCCAACAATTTATCAGATTTGAACCATGTTTTTTTCCATTCTGCCTTTGTGTTGTTTGACATCAGTTAATTGGCCCTATGCTTTACATCCACATTAAATACCATATATTTGGCAGAAGGGAAAATGCTAATAGATACTGCCTGACTTTTGACCAAAACATTGGCTGGACTTTCATGTAGGCTGAAGAGCATATTCTTCTGCTTGGTTTTGTTTTCAACAGGTTAACGAGTCCAAAACTATCCTGAAGCTCTGTGACTTTGGTTCAGCGTCGCACGTGGCGGAGAACGACATCACGCCCTATTTGGTCAGCCGGTTCTACAGGGCGCCAGAGATTAGTTAGTTTCTCTTCCTTTTCGTTCCTGTTGTTTTGCTCTTTGTTATTTTATACCTACATCACTGCTCTGGATTGGCTGCAAATTAATTGTAATCCTCTGTTCTTTTTTAACCATCACTCAAGCTTAGTGTGCAGGCTTTTACTCTAACCCAGCACAAATTACACTGTAGCTAGCACCTTCTCTTCAAGCACTTGATTAGTTCAGTTAGTGCAACCAGTTGCTTACTACAATGGCCTCATGTTCTGTAGTTACCAATTTTGATTTAAGTTCCTTAAAGCAGTGTGCCCATTTTTACAGTTTTATGGGAGCTCTAACTAAACTTTAATATTAAGACTAATTAAAAAAGTTAAACAACTTGGCATTTCTGTGAGAAGCCGTATCCTAAAGCTTGTATCTTTTCTGGTAGTCATTGGGAAGCCTTATGACTTTGGGATTGACATGTGGTCTGTTGGATGCACTCTGTACGAGCTATACACGGGCAAGATCCTTTTCCCAGGAAAAACCAACAACCATATGATCAAACTGGCCATGGACCTCAAGGGCAAGATGCCTAACAAGGTAAGACTAACTGTTGAGTCCCTTCAGTATCACTGCATTACTGCTGTCTACGAGCAGAAGGAAATCCATTTAGAGGCAGTACTGGCACGTTATTTAACATCAACAAGGAAGTGTAAGAACCTCCTCATGGGATTGTTGTTACTTTCTGGACACCAACTGGTTTATTTTGTCCCCCTGGCAGATGATCAGGAAAGGATTGTTCAGGGACCAACACTTTGACCAGAACCTCAACTTCCTGTACACGGAATTAGACAAAGTTACTGAAAGGGTATGTTGCCAAATTCTGTTGTCGTACAGTGGGAAAGTATGCATGGAAAGAAACCATCTGTTATCAGCAACGTTCAACTGTCTCTTAGGAAATGTTTTTTTTCCTCAGAAACTGTTTCTACTTGCTGCATAGTAGCCTAAGAAAAAAAAGTATACTTAAATGTACTTTAAATATATTTTATTTATCCTAAATATACTTCTAATATATTATTTTGGTATGTATATTTTGAAAGTAGACTTCAAATTTACTTAAATCTTTTGAATACATACACATGGTTAAACATAAGTATACTAGAAGTATAATACTGGAGTAAAATTTAAATGTACTTTTTTTACTTGTCAGATGTCAGTTTACATTCTAAGGACCCTTTATTCCTGAGTTTGGCACTAAAACCTCTTGAATGACATGAGGTCAACAGAATCTACGTTGTGTTCTCATCTCACTAGTATCGTAGCACTTGAATCATATCTGTCTTGAGATAAACTCCATTTCCCATGACCCCCTTTATGGCTCTACCGAATTTCTCTCCAACGTACTGTTTTCTTTCTCATGAAACCCGTTTGTCTTCCTCGACCATCGCCCGCCCAGCTCACACGCAGACCTGTTTCTCTTCTCGTTTCAACCCCTTTCTCGCTCTCTGACCTCGATCCGCAGGAGAAGGTCACGGTGCTGAACATCATCAACCCCACCAAGGAGCTCCTGTCCGACATGGTGGGCTGCCAGCGCCTCCCTGAGGACCAGCGCAAGAAGGTGGCCCAACTCAAGGACCTGCTGGACCGGACCCTAATGCTGGATCCGGCTAAGAGAATCAGCATCAACCAGGCCCTGCAACACCCCTACATCCAGGAGAAGATCTTTTGACCTCCCTAACAAACATCAGTCCACTGAGACTGGTTGGACACCCTCCACCCAGGAATTGGATTTATTACAGCTGGCAGACTCTGCCGATAGACAGGAAGTGATGTCGGCGTTCTTCGCCTGTTTGAAATACCCCCAAATACACACACAGCATTTCCTGAGACAGGGCGATCTGGTGGCGCGGTCAGAGCAGTCTGGGTTTCCTGCCCTCAGATCTTCAGTTTAGCCCTTGTAGGGGACCGAAGGTGAATGATGTAGCTGGACAAATGTTCATTCTGATTGCAGGGATACAGTAGATTTGTATGTTATTTCCTGTTGCCAAGGCTGTGACCAGCAGATGTCAGTTGTCCATTTTACAGTTCTACATCCTTGGTTTGTGTTTGGCTTTAATCCCAGTTCCCTGAACCTTTAAAATGGGACGTTTTCTGCGTGAGGCCTTGTTCTGTTTTTATCTGTTCTCTGTTGTGGTGAAGGGCCAGCTTAAATGCTGTTTATATCCATGTCCCCCCATCTGAAAGCCCAGAGCGCATCCCCACCCACCCTACCCCACACCCAGGTGGGGCTATGCAGTCCCTGGTCCTCACGCCCGCTCTCCCTGTAGGTCTCAGTGCTTCACTGGTCCTTATGACCTACCTGAGCCCACCCGCTAGGAGGATCTCGTGTTTAGAGCAGGTTGTATGTATACCACTTTCAGTGCGTTGAATGTAAGATATCCTTACCTCCTAAACAACAACAAAGCCCCTCAACTTCACCTAGTAAAGACCTAACATTTTTATTTTTAATATATATTGTTAGATTGTACATTGTTTTAGCCAGATATTCCCCCTGCCCTGTAGATCTTGTTTATATGCCTCTGGGCTATCACTTGCAATGAAATATCACACAAAATGTCAGACTAAAACTAATCACTTTAGTAAGGATTGGGTAAGAAAAAACTTGTGGAGAGAATGTTGGGTGATGAACGGTTGGGGGGGCTATTGCTGACTAGATCTGCGTTAACAAGGGCATCAATTTACTTTTCTCACAATGGATCAGCACAGATTTATTTCTGCTCTGCTGTAATGAACCCTGTAGCTGTCTCCTTTCTTATGGTGTTAGAAACGGCATGTGAAGATAGCGGTTTTGCTAATTATTCAAAACAGTTTTCTGTAATTCTTTTAGGCGTAAGTGTTTTGTTTTTCTCTGCTTCCCTGTCGTTGTTTTTAATGTTTCTATTACCATGTTGTCTTTTGATACAGGAATATTCCTGCTCTGAGCTTTTCAGTCTGCTTTTTACGAGCGGTAATTGCCTCTTATTTTGTGCTATATATTAGTATTGTGATGTTCTTATAGGAACCAATCGGAAATAAAACCGCCCAAATGAGTAGCTAATGCAGTATTTATGGCTTTTTCGTAAATGTATTTTTCAAGTACAAATGTTCAGTCCTGTTTAAATGTCAACAGTTAACTGGAATGCATTTTTAATTTTAATCAAATTTTTATAATTTGCTCAGTACTTAGGATGGGACTCCTAATTCAACAGTGAGGCATAACTGGTTTTAGTATTGTGGTCATAATTCACACCAAAGGAGCAAAAGAAACAACTGTGTGCTGTGTTTCCCTGACACTAACTAATGTTTATGATGTTTTCTTTTCCTCAAAATGATGTTTCCTGTGATGGCTGAGATGAACACAGTCCCTTCTACAGCCTGGGCTCCACATCCAAGACCTCCACCAGGTCTCTGATGGCAAGTGTAGCTACTAGCAGCAAATGACAACACTGGGGTTATGAAGTTTACACAGGCAGAAACATGTGCAACTATTCAGTCCAATTATTGTCTTTTGACCAATGAGGACAGATGTGATTCACCCAAACACCAATTGTAGGAACCAGACGATGGTGTACTTTTAAGACATTTCTCATAAACAGTTGAGCATACAAAGGTTTCCAAAAGCGGATCACAAGATCCAATTAGCAAAGTGTCAGAGACAGTTGCTCGTTTACCCAACTAGGCGTGTTGGGCTCTAAAATGGCTTCAGTTTAACCAAATCGAGGCATTAGTTTGCTTGTCTTGTATCTGTTGAAGTTGAACACAGTTCAACACGTGTTCATTTGTTCTCTGTATATTCTAGGTGCCGCCACTTAGAGAAGAAACTCACAAGGAACCTCCTCTGCACAAAGGTTTCTGTTCTCGAGCGTTAATGTATATGTGACAATGGACTCATCAATTTGACAGTCATACAAGGCCCGGAAAATTCCTTCACACAGATCAACAATGGTGTTGTAGTGCTGTGGAGGCAGCTGCAGATATTCCCCCTTGTGAGCCAAGCTCAAGGGAAGGTCAAAACTGGCCCGAGACAGATGCGGCGATCATGGCAGAAGTTTTTATTCTGTTGTCTGTTAGCAGGAAGGCGGAGCCTGTATGGTGTCATTTTGCTAAGTCAACCTTTAAATGGCATGATGTCATGACCGAAGTTGTTCTTTATGTTAGCGCCAGCTACTGTAGATTGGTTGAGGTTTAAGACCATTATGGGTGATGTAGTTTTATTTGTTAACAAAACTGTTTCCCTATGGATTGTGAATGAATGGATGACAGTCATGAGAAGGTTAAGTTAACTTAGATTGACCTTGGGTTATTATTTGGCTAAATCTATGCCAAAGTGACCATCAACATTAAGGTAATACTTTTTCTTGTTATTGATAAAAATGGCCAGATTCACATGGTCACTCTGGTAACGATATGTCTTTGTTTGTTTTTCAGGGTAAGTCAGAACGTCTCTTCCTTTACTTTGTTCCATTAATCTCCTTGTTCTGCTTTGGTGTCGTGCAAGACTCATCACAGGGAAGATGCCCAATAGTCAGCGCTGTGGATATTTAAAAAATATATATATATATTTAAACAGAAATGACATTTGTTCACATCCTTTAATTTATTTATTTAATCAAACAACAACTTTGAACCAGATTTCATTACAATATAAAATGTCAATATGCATGTCTTCTCTGTTGAGAACAAAACCTTTCATGAGTATTAGTATAATAATAAACGTGTCTGTAAAAAGTATTCGATGGTCTGTGCCTAATTGATGAAAAACAGCTGTTTCCGTAATGACAACAGATTTCTAGTCTAATTGCAATTGACAAAACACTAATAACAACAACAGTTTAACTGAGTGGTCAACTAGCTTACAGTTTTTATTTGGATAACATTATCCAATTGCTATACTGTGACACCAAAAGGTTCTGGCAATATAACAAGAAATGCTGTATCTTCATTGATATCCTGATTAATTTACTGTCATTTCTCTGTTTACATTCATTAAGCCTTGGCCAAGTCCCTAGCTTTAGAAGAAAATGTGCGTTTCTTTTTAGCTTTAGCTTTTCTGACTTTAGCGCTAGCAGTAGATGTTGCTGTGGATCCATTGGTCAGAGACAGGTCCTGGGTCTCTGTGCAGTTTAGTTTGGTTGAACTAGTGCGGGGCCTTTTAAAGTCCAGATGTGGCCGTGTGCCCACCTTGACACGGTTCTGTTTGTAAATAGCACCTGTCCGGACACTCTGCCTAGTGCCAGAGTCACGAGACAGGCTCAGTTTTGTCAAACCAGACACAATGTTTCTGTACTCCCTGGTTGCCGCAAATTCAGACTTTGATCCCGGGATTCCGGGTTTTCTCAAGCGGGAAAGGCTCCTGGTCGAGCTGACAGCCGTTGACGTCCGACACCGGCCCGTCTTGGTCGACTCTCGCTGCACTGTGGCGGTCTGCAATGCCGCCATCTCAGCCAGTCTGTTCTGGAAGGCATACATCAATGCCGAGGTGGGCAGACTCTGGGTCGGATCCAGCAAATTTAGCGTTGGGGGGAGCACCTCAGCATACTGAGGTTGGGCCTCTGGCAGCACGGATAAAGGGAAGTCAGGGTCCAGATCGAAAGGTTCAGGCCTCAACTGGAGTGGCACTGCAGGCGCGGCCCACGTGTGAGCCTGGGAACCCCCTTTCTCTTGGTCTGAAAGGTCACTGTCATCAGAGTTGAAATCTTCTCGTGGGCTACAACTGTTTGGCCTTGACGCCCCTGCAATGGATCTCGACTCTCCATCCTGAATCGAGCCCCAGCAGTAGAAGGTCTTTGCCCTGATCTTTTGATTGCTTGTGTCCCTGGAAGTGGAAGGGTTTGCCACATGGATAGGGGTGGCCTTTAACCGAGGCTGCCTGGAGGCAGTGGCCTGGCCCTTCCCCTGGCAGTGCTTGGTGGAACTCCGGTGCCGTTCCCTGCTGGTGACAAGGATGTCGGCTGTTGGACGCTTGTGGATCATCATGAACTGGGCTGTGTGTGCCTGGGTCTGGCTGATGGTAACAGAGGACATAAAGCAAATTAATATAGTGATAGATTCATTGACTAAAGGTGATACTGTGAGATTCATATATGTCTGGAACTTCCACCCAATTTTTTAAGTAGGTAGGTCTATTTCCCTGCTTTTCGGCAGAGCTGGCTACTGTACCTGGAGCTACTGTACCTGGCTATTATGTTAATTAGCAATACGTTTATTTACAATTATTTCCAAACTATATCTTTGAGTTAATTCGACTCTGGGTAGATACAATATTTCTCGATTTTTCTCCCCAATTCCCACTAACCCTGCCTTGTTGGCAGCTCCACAACTCCTTGGACAGATTTGTTGGATGGCAAGGGGTGCTCAAATGGTTCATCCAACCACGTCACAGAGCCGGCTGATTCTTTTCACACTTCTTATCCAACACGGAAGCCTTTATTCAGCTCATGTATGGGATAATTATGCTCACAAACCATACCTCCTTCATTGAATTTACAGGTGCTCGATCTACAAACGAGAAATCCCTGGAGAGTGACGTGGCAAGGTAGATCATTCGACTTATCTATGCAAATCCAAGGCAGTGGATTGCCAATTTGGGCTGTGTAATGATAGTTGAATAGTCTAGGTATATATTGTTTTTAATAGCCAATAGGTGGCAGTGTTGGTTTAAGCTAAAGGGGGTGCGTGGAAGTAGGGAGTAGAGTAAGACGAAACGGGAAAAGAAGGCAATAAAGAACTGGCTGGCTAGCATAAAGACCATGTGTGTTTGATTCATTTTCTTACAAAATAAGAAACATTACAGGCTGCCTTGTGCTAGAGGTCCGGGGAAAGTCAGAGAACCCATAGGCTTGAACCACTGACTATCATGACGCAATGCAGCGACTTAGCCAACTTCGCCATTTGGCACCCACTGTGGGTAGATAAAATAACCACCTATATATTGAAACAATGTTTTGAATTAATAGTTCACCATGAAGATGTTTTAGTTCCATCCTACGAGCCAATCAGGATCTGTGTATGGCTCAGTGGTTAGGGAGTCAGACTTGTAGTATGGAGGTTCTCGGCTTGATTCCCAACCATGCCAAATGTCGTTGTGTCCTTGAGCAAGGCACTTTAACTCTTAAGTTGCTCCAGGGGATGTCCCTGTACTTAGTTTTAGTCGCTCTGCATGATTCAACAGTAGAGGGAGGTTCAAGAAAACACATGGTTAAAACATCTTGTTATTTCTGGCAACTAAACATGGTAACCTAATTACACATACAGATACGATTTTAAAATAAAATGACAAAGAATGCATAGTTAACAGAAGAAACACGTGCCAAATGCTGTCAGACTGGCTGCCACACATTTCTGATTGAATTGCCCTTTATCCAGGTAATGGCTAGCCCATTATTTAATGTCCTTTGTCCTCTACATGCATGGCTGGTAATGAACCATCTGTCATGGTCTGGAAGTGTAGAGGGTAATATTCCAATACACCGAAGATCTAATGCAGCAGGTGAATAGCCCAGCTGTCAGCAGGTAGTAGCCAGCCAGCATTTAAAATAACTGATCTACTTACAGTGATGTGGATTTTGAAGGGGAACAGCAGGTCAAATAGATACTTGAATTCACATTTGATGGAAATGTCTAAGAAACAAATAAAAAATGATAATATTAAAGGCCCTATGAAGGCTTGGGTGTTATTTAATAACGAATTATCAAAGTAATTATTTGATACAGTCACATAAACGTTAAATATTTTATGGAAAGACAATTTTATTCATAACGGTAAAATGGAAAACACCTACAGCAGCCCAAACATGTAATGGTCAGTAAGTAATTTGGCAAGTTTTACCTTCTGTGCCCCGACAAAACTTGAGATGGCCAAGTCCTCAAGATGATGGATCAATTGAGAGATATAGAAATCCTGTGGCAATACATAGTTCATTTATATTTTTAGACCTAACAGTTAGTTGTTTTCCATTTAAATTCACGAGATCTAAGAGTTCATTCTTTTTCTTTTTCTTGAAACCTTAACTATTGGATCAGCATTAGATGTAATTGGACTGCATACATAGTACAATAGAAAATAATGTTCAAGACTGAAATATGACACTTGTTTTTAGTTCGTCAGTGAGTCATATATTTTGTCAGTTAAATCAGGTAATATTTAGGCCATACAATTCTGCATGGAGCTGATCCTTCGCAAGTTACCATTGACAAAAATAATATGAATTAAATTCCTAAACAATGTTTTAGAACAGCTGTGACGTTTCGATCTAAAACTTATTGATTAACACTAATCACAATGTTAAAACACAATAAACAACATGCAAAACATAGCTAAACAAAAATCGAATGATTATAAAGTCATTTGATTTACATTTTTTGATTGATGTGATGTGTCACTTACCTGATTTATTTGCCCAGTTACACCTACGGTTCGAACAAAAATGAAAGCTATTTGATTCACGTTTCACTCAAGACAGTAACAGATTCCGTTTAAAAGTTTTTTGTGAAAAGAATTGTGCCCATTTTTCAGAAGATAAAAATACCTGTCGAAAGATGAGTCTCCGCTAAATCCGGTCCCCTTGCTCTTGACATGCTGAGAATTCACTTTAGCTGTTTGATAATACCAGCGAACGTTTGTTCGATTGCATAGCCTACATCATCAATAAAATTTCCACATGCATATCATTAAGCATGTTATAATTGCATTACTGTCGTGAGCGCCACGCCACCTGACCTGACCTGTAGTGCTAAAGTCCTGAATACTGCCCTGCTAGACAGACAAAGAATAGCGGGAAAGAAAGTAACAATGCGCTCCCTAACGCTGTGCTAAATGACAAGACAAAGCGCTTTTTGTTATTACACATTTTCAACACCTGCTTGGATACCTTTGACCAGCAGAAAATATTCACGTGAAACGGAAATGGTTACAAAAACCATGGTAACGCTTTGAATAACTGAAAGCATTTCCCTTTTGCTTGTGGTATGAGCAGAGAGACATGACTGGTTATCATTAAAGTCCCACTATGGCGACAATTGGTTGGTTCAGGCAGGCAGTGCAACCTAAGCGGGGACGGTATTGTTTATTGACGGACACCAATGAAATCGGAAGGGAGACAATTGTAATATTTCTGTCTGTTCGGTTCGTTCGTTTTTTCATGTGTTACAAACGATTTCTTTCATTTTCATGGTGAAGTTGATTCTTACAAGCAAAAGGGCTGCAACCGTACATCTCAGAATTTCTCCCGTTCTCGGGAAACTATTTTGAAAATCTGAATTACGTTATATGTCAACATATTTCGTTTTTTACGTTTGAACTGCACGTTTCGTTATGAGGCTATATAGTAGCCTACTTCAATTATAGCCTGGTTAACCAGACCCTTCTCAGTTCCAAGAGTGTATGGCTGCAGCCTGGAGCCTCCCGTGTCATGCCCTCTCATCTCATGCCCTCCCGCCTGGTGCCGTGCCCGAGCTTCTACTTTTCAAAGTAAAAGATCACGTCTGGTCCGCTATGTCTTTTTCCTACGTTGGTGTTTTGGTTGTTTTTTAACTAAACAGTTACTGCAATCACATAAATGAATAAAATACTTAAAAACAATGTATTTTTCCTACTTTAGTGTTTTGGCTGTTTTTTAACTAAACAGTAACTGCAATCACACAAATGAATAACATTTTTAAAAATATATCTGTATTTAAAATAAATGCAGACTATCATTCTAATGAATAAAATACTTGTAAAATATATGTCTGTTTATCAAATAAATGCTGACACGCCTGGACATGAGACGGGAGGGCATGAGACGGGAGGGCTCCATTAACCCAATACTTTGACTAAAGAAAAGACAACAATGAACAATGGAAAAAATATTGTTTATTTTAAAATATACAGCCCTTACAATATCGATGCCCAACACACACACTGAGGTACCATTTACTGCAGGTGGTGCACTCAATCTGATAGAGAAACACTACAAATGTTCAATAACTTTTTTACTCTGAGAGTACACCCAGTGATTTTAAGGTAACCTAAATATGGTGGATCCCAGTTTTCCAGTCAAGCATTGGTCTGCAGCTGAAATACGCTTCTTGCCCAGTCATCAGTCAGCCCCTGAGCTCTCCTCCCCACAAGCCCGACACAGCTGGGATAAGTCTTCTGTGAAATATGACACAGGCAATAATGTAGTGTAATTTTAATACAGACAACATTTAAGTATACCTGGTAGAGTACTCCATGCATCATTCAACAAGGACATTGCCATGTCTAGTCTCAATTTTGCAACACCCTCCTGGTCCACAGGGTACTAGACAGTATTCACATTGTTACCTTGCTCACAAAAACTCTACATGATGTTGTATGGCCCAGCCTTTGACCACAAGGTCTTGATTACTGTAAAATATCAATGACAATCACAGTTACTTCTGAAATTCATAATTTAGGGTGTAATTTGTGGAGTTTTCCTGCATTCTTTGGAGCTTCTGGAGTCTTCGGCATATGGATGTTCCTCCAGCTGTTGGTGAAATGCATGTTTGTGTGCAGTGTATGTGTTGCAATAAACAGTGACACACTATCACTCTCTTCACTATGTATTCTCACTCACTATCATCTATCTACTATCCAACCTACTCAACAACCCACAAAATTGGGACATGCAACTCAGATGTTTGTAGTTTACTCCTCACCACTGCTTTTAGTTGCCTGTGCATCTAACTTCCCTAAGTGCTAAATTAATTACATTCATGTTTACTTTGGATGACAGTGTGTACAGATCAATCTTAATAAATTATTTAGTAAAATAGTAATGTCCATGAATAATATTTTTTCATTAGTCTTTTTTGTCTTTAAATAATTCAAGTTCAAAGTTTAAAGTATTTATTGTCAAATGACCCAAACAATTTAGAATTGTTCATAACTTAATAGGAACAGCTGAAGAGAGCCACTAAATGTTAGAGAGAGAAGGGATGACATGCAGAAAATTGTTGTCTTTCCTTTAGTCACAGTCAGAGCCGGTCCTGACCTCCCTGGGGCCCTAAGCAAAATTCTACTATGGGGCCCTCCTTTCTTTTTTCGGTGTGGCAGTTTCCCATTGATATGTTTTTATTATACATAGGAAGAAAAACAGGAACAATACAAACAATTTCTGAAAATACATATTATTATTTTGTCCATAATCTGCATTTGGTTGCTAGTTATAGTGAAATGATAAATTTGTCATTCTAAAACTGTCTACACAGTAATTTGTATTACTTAATTGATGTTTTCAAACCTTAGATCAAATATGCAAGTTCCTAAAGTTTACTAGTCCAAAACTGCTTTTGTATTTTTGATAGTTTTCAAAGGTTTTACACAGATCGGGCGCCTGTGAGTTCAATTGCGGAGGTATAATTGATGAATGTAATCATCCCGTGCATGACCTGACTAAAGGCTTCCATGTTGGATTCGCAGTGTGAAAATATTCGGCGACTGGGTGACATCTGGTTGGATGAACCATGTGCACACCCCTCGCCATCCCACAGATCTATCTGTTGCAGAGCTGCCAATAAGGCAGGGTTAGAAGGAATTGGATAGGAAGAATCACACATAATAAATAAATAAAATAACTAAGTTGCATAGAAACATTTGCCTTATAAAATGTTATTTGGTAAAATATAATGTTATGTAAAGCTACATAAGACATGAACTGAATCATTTCTAATAAAATAATTAATATCTTTGGCAACATACTTAAAACTTAATTTTTTCTAAATAACTAAATCACAATTGGGCTGCCTGTTTGCTGAAAATGAGCAGATAAGATTTGGGCTGCATGTGCAAATGTGGCTTTTTGAAAAATAAAAATTACGTTAATTAAAAGGAATACACTTGATTGCAACCATTAGCCTAGACTCCTAATAACAAAATTTCCAATGGAATAAACTTGTTAATTGAAAATGTAAAAACATTAATAAAGCCATGAGCTTGGGCCAAAAGCCATATTACTCTTTATAAAACATTTTTTGTTGCTATATATTTCAGATGCTTGTGTAGCCATAGCAAAAATATCATATTGTAGCAGAATGGAAATTAGGTTTCAGGTAGGAAGGACATGATACTTATTAATTTAGTACTCTAGCTTATTATCCCTAATGGCCTAAATATCTTTAATATAACTTATCTAATAATAGAACACAGCAAACATGACGTTTGCATCTGAATGTAAATTAATTGGTAATGCAATCTTTACACGCACATTTCACTCTGTAAATAATTCTGGCAGGGTGAAGCGCAGTTGAAAAGTGGCATGTAAAAAGTCTAAAGACATTCGGTAGGTATATAATCACAATTCTGTTACAGTAAGCGGAGACTGTCTATCTTCCACATTGGGAACATGGTGTTTTTTGAGGGGGTCTTCCATCTCCATCTGGCAGCTCCTCTACATTTATTGGTTTTTGACATGCGTTATGTCTGCGCGTATGCGTGAATGTTTTTTAGGCATTCATTTTATCCACAGCAAGATGTCCGATAGAGTACAACCAATAATAATAATACTGCTGTATAATATATGCTGAATAGCTTATTAAATGTTGTAGGCAGAATTGACACAACCAAATGCGCCAGGGCTCACTCCACATGTCTCTTTTTAGAAAAATAATGTTACGTCATCGAGTAACGAAGGTGTTGGGGAAAATGTAATGAAGTAAAAGTGTAATTTTGTTCAATATGTTGTGTTGTACCCATGCAAAATACGTTCATACAGAAATGAAATATTACAACTTTATTAATTTACACCTCTGCTGCCCAGCTACTTTTGCAAGACATACAAATTAGAACGAGATGCACTGCAAGTTAGCATATCAATATAACTTTACTGTTATTTGCTGACATTAAACTGAGGAGAGAGAACACAAATCTACCTTATTGCTGTTCCCGTTATTCACTCTCATTATTTTTTACCCCTTTTGTCGTGACCAGATGAATAATAACTCCACTTCATCCTCTCACAGTTGAAACCCGCTTTGACACGAGGGAGGCGGGGCCTTCCGAATTTGCGGGGCCCTACGCAACGTGCGTAGTGAGCGTATTGG
>JACXGM010006416.1:6160-32928 GCA_016801145.1 Umbra pygmaea | reverse complement strand
GTTATAATAACAGTTGTAGGTTAAGGGCTAATGTTATAATATCAGTTGTAGGTTAAGGGCTAAGGTTATAATAACAGTTGTAGGTTAAGGGCTAAGGTTATAATAACAGTTGTAGGTTAAGGGCTAAGGTTATAATAACAGTTGTAGGTTTAGGGCTAATGTTATAATAACAGTTGTAGGTTAAGGGCTAATGTTATAATATCAGTTGTAGGTTAAGGGCTAAGGTTATAATAACAGTTGTAGGTTAAGGGCTAAGGTTATATTAACAGTTGTAGGTTAAGGGCTAAGGTTATATTAACAGTTGTAGGTTAAGGGCTAAGGTTATAATAACAGTTGTAGGTTAAGGGCTAATGTTATAATATCAGTTGTAGGTTAAGGGCTAAGGTTATAATAACAGTTGTAGGTTTAGGGCTAAGGTTCAAATAACGCTTGTAATTACAGCTACAGCATTAGGTTTAGGTTTTGGAGATTGGAGTTGGTTTTATTATACTATATTGCCAGCTTGAACAACGGTTATTAAGGTTTTGTAAATTATATCACTTTAGTGACATGATAAAGAAAAAATGTATTTTCCCCATTTTCTCCCCTCCAAATCATTCTTGTCCAGTTTTTCTCCACTAACCCTGCTACGTTGGCAGCTCCGCAACCCACTCTTAACATATGTGGGATGTTGAAAGGCGCTCACATGGTTAATCCAACCACATGTCGCCCAGCCGCCGATTCTTTTCACTCTGCTCATCCAACACGCAAGCCTTTAGTAAGATCATGTACTGGATGTATACACTCACCAACTATACTTCTGTGATTGTATTTTATTAATGTAAAGCACTTTGAGCTGCATTCCTTGTATGAATAAAGGTTTATTATTATTAATGTTTTGAACCTGCGAAATGCCTTTAATACAGTGATGGCTTTTGCCAAATATAATGGAAGCCATGTTGTTCAAAACGTCAACAGGTTGGCACATGGTCTAGTTTGGTACAGCCATGTGGGTTGCTGTCTCCTATCCACGTTTGAAACTGCATTGTGGGGGATTCAGAATGACACCTATTTTTCAGTAAAAAATAAAATCCTTTGTCTTTTCCCATGAGCTCAGTTTCTTTACAAATATGTTTGCCAAAATGTACCTGGAATCACCTTTTAAGACTCCCCAATACTCCAGGAATAATGTTCTATGCACAGATGAGTCCTGTTACAAAAACTAAAGACTGCATTCCACAGTATTGACCCCATATAAAAAGTTTGATGGTGGTGGTAGTTTTTGGGATGCTGTGCTGTAGAAGTACTTGGAAGACCACTTTATTGGATGAACCATAAATTCTGCTCTGTAGCAGATCACTCTAAAGCAGAATGTCAGGCAATCTGCCCTTAAACTGAATCTGAAATGTACCTGGAGCACGCAAGACAATCCAAAACAGACGGTTTACATCAGAATAATGAAAAGCAATACATTATTCCATTTTGGAATTGCCTGATCAATGGGCTGAACAAAACCATATTGCGATGTTGCTGCAGGACCTTATTATAGCAATAAAAACACTAAAAATGTACTGAGTTAAAGCAGAACAGTAAGAAAGAGTGGCCAAAATACTTCCACAATAAAAGTGATAACATCAATAACCTCAGGAATCAGTGGTTAGGCTGGTCAATCACATTTTCACAGGGGGCATTAGTTGTTGAATAAACTTGTTTATTAAATACTGTAAGTATATACTTTACATTGTTTTCTACTTAGGATCCCTGTAATTTCATTTTTAATATTAGAATTTGGTAAAATATCTTAACAATGACAACAATATGGTTACAAAAGATAATGAGGAAAGAGGATGTCTACTTTTTAAAGCAATGTAACTGTTCTCTATTAAATTTATAAAGTTCTATATTTCCTTCTCTTTTACATAAGCTTTATCTTTTTATTTTACATAGCAAATATGTCATGCCTGATTACCTCAGAACCAGAATTAAATACTGTTACTCTTTTTTATTTCTTCATTATTTTATTATTTCTTCATCTTTCTTTTTAAACTTTAATGCCTGGAAAAAAAGCTATTGGGCTTTCCCAATCTCCACCACCTTGTCATCGAGAGACTGATGTTTCTATGTTCACTAAAATCACTTTAAGTTGTTCTAATAATTCTAATAGGAGTGATTCTGATAATGAAAGAGTATTACTGCACAGTGAAGGGGAATGGAGAACTGTGTTTGTAGAGAACAAAAATAACAATTTACATTTGGATAATTTTTTCTTCCTATTTTATGATTTTTCCCAACTAGTCTTGTCCAATTCCCACTGACCCTGCCTTGTCGCAACTCCTAGTTCATCCAACCACATGTCGCCCAACCGGATGATTCTTTTCGCACTGCTCATCCAACATGGAAGCCTTTAGTCAGATCATTTCTGGGATGATTATGGTATGTTCACCAACTATACTTCCACGATTGAATTTACAGGCGCCCGATCTGGACAGGAGTAGCTATAGAGCAACGTGGCAAAGTACACAGTAAATTGTCTAGTGCTGATTTCCCAGTGTTAACTATACAGTATAAACTGAGGTGTTAAATTAACACGTTTGAGTGTTAAATCTACACAATAGAACCCCAGTGTTGGTGTTAAAAAACAGTGTTAGTTGTCACAGTGTTACTTTAACACTGTGAAGTCTTAGGCAAAACCATCACATTTTCCCAGAATGCTTTGCTGCACGTTTATTTTCCAGAATTGTTTGTTTAAATATATTTTTCGCTTTGTGCATTCATGAATTGATTACTGTGTGTAATTATTAAACAACTATATTCATTGTTACTTTTCAAATCTAATACAAACTCTAAGTGGTATTATTGACTGCAAACATTACTGAGATCTGTGTTTCTCTCAATGTAGTTTAGCTAGTCTTGTTCAGTCTGTAAGTACTTCACCATTGCAGTTCTATTGAATGCAGGTTGTGGGTGATAAATTATTACAACTGTTGGATATCATTTCAGTTGGATTTCAATTTTTATAACAAATATATAAATATTATAGTGACTGTCATTGTGGTACAAAAGCTGTAAAAACAATCCGTCACATTTACTTCAGTGATGCTGCGAAATATGCAAATAAAAAAATAACACTCATAGTGAAAGGGAATAACACAATTTAGTGTTAAAAATATATTCTCATTAATAAAAAACACCACTAAGTGTCAGATAACACTATTTAGAGTATATTTTTTAACACCATCGAAAGTGTTAACTTAAATCAGGGGTCACCAACCCTGGTCCTGGAGAGCTACCACCTTGTAGGTTCTCTCTCCAACTGTAGCCTCATTCAGCTTATCAACCAGCTAATCATTAGAATCAGGTGTGCTAGATTAGGGTTGGAGTGAACCTACGGAGTGGTAGCGCTCCAGGACCAGGGGTGGCCCCTGATTTAAATCGATTCCTTGAGAACTATATAAACACTGAAGTATTGTTAATATTAACACCCTCTGAGTTAAATTAACACTGCGGATTTAGCTGTGTTGGTAATCCGACTCATCTATCCCAAATCCCGGCCAGCGCTATGCCAATCTGTGCTGCGTCATGATGGAGGTCCGGGCAAAGTTCAAGAAGCCATTTCAGGCTCGAACCACTGGAGCTGCTTATTTTTAAATGAATTAAATTACGGCTTTATCTCTCCCTAATGTCAAACAAAATAATTTAAAGTGATCAAAAAACAGACAGCCTTGCCGACCTTCTAATAAATCCTTATATAGCATTTTTTTGGGGTCTGCTTTAATGTTACGGCAATTACAGAGAAAAGTATGTTGCAAACATGGGCTATTCTCATGAGAGCAATATATTTGCTAAGGCTAATAAACAGTAATGCTCACTGGACAGATGTCTTTTGAGATGTTCAAGCTTGACTGAAAGTTTTTTGCCATGACTAAGTCCAACACTGAGTTTAAAGCAGAGCTCACTCTGCCTATCAATTAGTAGGATCCAATCGGCTGTGGAAAGAAGAGCTGATAACCAGCCAGACAGCTTTCACTTTTTTTCTAAATTGAACTGCTACATTGGAAAATATTGACAGCTAACACTTAGTAGTTGCACTAAACAATGTTTTCATGCTTGGCGATCTATTCAATTTTCTTTTATCAATATTCAAAATTGATTTTAGGGCCATTGTAAATTAATACACAAGCCTTGTTCAGTTGAATAGCACTGGTTACGGGGTTAATGTTAGTAAAACCAGCATTTTGAACGCAAATATAAATTATCCATAAAATGGCCTCAGATGTACAGTAAAACAAGGATTTGTGTTTATCCTACGAGTATTCAGATGGTATCTGCGTGGGCTGCATTTCTTGCTGCGATTGGGTTTTACCAGCTAATCTGATTGCTCTAAAATATTTACACAATAATATATATACCACATTAATATACCATTGCTTTCAGACAATCAGCATAAAAACTGCTTCCCTCAGATTTATAAAATCACTTTAGGAATTCCGATAGAGTGGTTGTTTACTACAGAATCGGCGTTAACCCAACACACACGACCAACCCACACACCATCGTCTTGCATCGTCCCACTCATTGCATTAGCCAACAGCGATTTGTTTAATGACGAGAGGTGGAGGACGGAACAAAGACAAGCTTGCAAACAGCTCCTCGTGTCTGGGTGATTGGTTGCGCATCGCTGCCATATGGAAATCTAGCCTATCACAGGAGAGTGTATTAGTTTGTGTAGGCCTCTATGATAGGGCGAGTCAGACAGAAAATCTGTGTCTGGGATAAGGGGCTACATTAGCAGGGGCCCGTGGCGTCGCTAGTGAATGGGCCTAAATTGGTGAGGAGGATTTGGGTGACGTCGATGTGAAGAGAGGGAACAGACAGGCGTCTGGCAGTGTGGGGTTATAGGGTGGAGGATTAGTGGGGCTGGGGGATGAGTAGGAGCAGGGGGACAGGCTGTCTGGATGACATGTGGGTCAGAGTTTAGGAACAGGTCAACATTGATTCAACATGAAGAGACTGAGTCTTCAAACACCGTTTTTACAGGACTGTAGACTTCCAGCTGTGTGTTGAACACTGAACTCTCCAGGCTCCAGTTAAACGTGTATATTAGGGACAACTGGGTGGTATTTCTCTTGTCCCAGGCATTTCTAGGTCGGTCATACAATTGCAATCATAATTATTCAACCCCGTTGAAAATCAGGTTTATTGTCAAAATGAACAAATCAAACAAAAGCAATTGAAATAGCTCAGCACAAATATTACATATCCAGAAGAAAATCATTTAGATTGCAGTTCAAGAATGTGTAATAGTATTTATTTCAGATGTCAATGGTTTACGTTTCCTTCATAGCTAATGTGAGAGAAACGTGAACGTAATGCGTTTGTCTTCGAATTTGCCCTAAGCATTGCAGACGTTTTGTGTAAGATGAGAATGTCTGTTTGAAGTGACTTTCTCCAAAACAGGGAATGACCTAATCATATATTATAATATATATATATTATAATATATATATTAATCATATAACCAGAAGTGTTGCAAACTACTGATATTTGTCTTTCCTTCCTGAAGGTGGCTTTCATAGGCTAGGTCCGGGGGCGTTCCACATGCCGTTTTCTACAGTTACAGTATGCACCGAATAGCTTAAAACTTGCATCCTTTGTTCGTTCCTGTACTTAAATGTGCGCATTTCCTTGAGGATTCTAATATTTTTTTACCTATAATTTTACAAATATTAGGCTACATGAAAATAGCAATGAGAAAAACGATTTCGTATTTCGACATTTTAACTCCAATGGACAAATGCTGAGGAAAATAGTTTTTTTCAATAGCTAATGTGTGGCTCCGTCTTTGGAATGATTATGCATTTTAGGTGGTGATTTTGTGTGCAACCTCATATTGCAGGGAAGCATTATCACTAGAGCCCGACCGATATGAGATTTTTGAATCCGACACCGATACCGATTTTGAGTGGGAAACATTTGCCGATACCGATACAACTTTTTCTATTACTATAGCTGAAATGAAAAATCTACATTTCCCTGCATGGATTGTGCTTTAAACCAGACTCCAAAGACACTCAAAGCAGGGTACCCGCGGTTCCTTAAAAGGTCTTAAATAGTCTTACTTTTTTTTTTTTTTAAGGCCTAAGATTGTCTTAAAGTCTGAAATCTGATTTTCCAAGGTCTTAAAAAATTGTGAGAGTCATGCTAATTTTATTATTTTGTATTTTGTTGAAGGAAACCATAAGCGCTTTTCTGAGCAACTTTACTACTTAACAATTGCTGGCAGATTACTGTACAGTAATAGCAGGTGATTGCTGCTGCTCCGTAGGCTTACCTCAAATCAACTCAGCTAATTTGTTTGTTAGTTAGTTTATCAGCTTTTTCTGTTTCTGAGTGTTATTTAGGATATTTTTATTTGTGTCCTTGCAGTGTTGTTTAATGAAACTAATGTTCTTGTGATCAGTATTAGATAAAGGTAATTTTCCACAGTCTCGTTTTGTTGCATTTAGCGCAGGAGTATTATGCGATTCATATTATTTTTGAACAATTCCTTTTAGCAACTTGAGAGCCAGGATTCTTGGCGTTCCCTCCATTAAGTCGTTTGATCTGATAATCGTGATTCTACTGGAGACTTATTATGCACAGTCTATCATGCGCACGTAAAAACGCTGCAGGCAAAATAGAAAATAAGATACATTTAGAAGTGTTCCTTTACTTAATATAATGAAAATAAATAACTTATTTGCAAATATAATTAAAAGACATTGCTTATTAATCAAATCCAAACATTCAAATGATGAAGTATTGCGCTGGTCACCCTCAACCCATTCAATGTGCGATCTCCAAACAATTACCAATATATACCATTTCATTAAATAAATCCTGTTGGTATTGGCTATCATAATAATATGACAGTGCATACCTACTGCTGCTTATCACATTAGGCTAGCTTGTGCACAGGCTGGCAGCTTGCTGGCTCGTCATTTAAATGGTTCGCTTACTTTGCTGAAATAGGTCATATACCTTCTCATAATAGCTTTCTCCTGACTGGAGAAACCATATTAATTCGACAACACAAAACAATGAAGAAACGTATTTATCTCAAAAACCGTTCGAAGGTTAATGGTTTCGCCCCAAAACTGTGGCGCCGTTATTGCTAGGTTTCTATTCATTATAATAGCGTGCTACCAGACCCAGAGAGCTAACGTTAGTTACATAGCTAGATAAAGTAGGTAGATGTCATGGAAATGGTGAAACGCAGGTGTTGACATTCAAGTTTTGGAAAACATTTTTATGCCAGAGCTGGAGTAGTAAACACTGCAGGCATTTTTGACTTCAGCAGCTAGCATTAGTACAGCAGTTAATACTCGCTCAGTAACTAAATATGGCCATAGCGTCTATCTATCTTATAACCCCAAAAGCCTTTTTATGCAATGTAAAACTTTGTGTGCATTTTGTGTGACTCGTACACCGGAAAGCTGGTTTTCAACTCACCTTTATAAGCAGCTTGTTATGAGCAGCTCTTTCATCCCCACAGTTTTAATCTTTTTAAGTTAATGTCTTCTTGTAATGCTCAAACCTATATTCGGTGAAAGAGCGCCCTCTTCCGGACAAATAAGGAATTGCAAACAAATATCGGTCGTTATCGGTGGAAATATCACCGATACAAATATATCTGTAAACTGCTAATATTTACCGATAATATCGGTCAATGAATATATCGGTCGGGCTCTAATTATCACATTTATCGCTTTTCTTTCTTTTTTAAATAGCAATATATACCGGTGTACAGCTTTATAACCATGGTCTCTGAATGAGGAAGTAGACTGTCATTATCATCAATATGAAATATATGCATAGGGCTGGAATAGCTCTACATTTCCATTGAAACATTTACGTGAATCAGATTTAGCCTACAACGATGGCCATCTATGGCTAATCTGTAAAGCATTGAGCAGCATAATGGTCTTAAAATGTGGATACCAAGTACTGGTATCGCTATCGGCCCATGTGCATTTGTCAGTTAATTATTAATATTAGTTTATTATATGATTTGAATGTTGTCCCGGTTTTAAAATAAAGCACAGCAATGATATTTGACAGTGTTTCTCAGTTTTCAGGAAAAGTATCGAAAATGTATCGAAATCGCAATCATTTTGGTATCTGACAACACTAATATAGACCAGTGTGTGCCTTTCCAAATCATGTCCAATCAACTGAATTTACCACAGGTGGACTCCAATCAGGTTGTTAAAACATCTCAAAGATGATCAGTGGAAACAAAATGCACCTGAGCTCAATTTTGAGTGTCAATGCAAAGGATGTGAAACTTATGTACATGTGCTTTTTAGTTTTTTAGCTAAGATTTCCAACACACTTGTTTCACGTCGTCATTATGGGGTATTGTTTGTAGAATTTTGAGGGAAGTAATGAATTTTTTTTTGAATCCATTTTGGAATAAGGGTGTAACATCACATAATGTGAAAAAAGTGAAGCACTGTAAATACTTTCCGGATGCACTGTATGTTTCATGAACATCTATTTGATGTAATTTAAATTTCACAGGGAAAACTGCTAAATATTAGGCCTATTTCACTTTGGGCATAGACTGGGGAACGGAGATGTCTGTGGTATAGCGATCGCACTACACGTCCTTGGTTTTCCTTGATTTCTTTTAACCATATAACATCTTTCAGCGAAGGTCCTACTAAGACTGGCATTGTTAAAAGCACAAGGTGTCAGAAACTTTCCTGTCTTTAGAAAACTGTTTTTTCCAAGCAGTGCTTCACTGCTTCCTGGTATGAGCCCCCAGTAAAGTAGTTCAAATGTCCCTCCTGTACGAATGCTTTGTGTTGGTCTGAACAAAACAGGCTACTGTAACTTAGCAACACAGTGGCTTCTCATCAAGGGATTGTTTTTATCAGAATGAATGCTTTGAGTTAGGGCTGCTCGATTATGGAAAGAATCATTATCACGATTCTTTTAGTCAATATTGAAATCACGATTATTTAAATCGATTACTCATTGACTTTGGAAATTTGCATTTGTTGATTTTGAAAAACAGTGAAATATTCTGACGTCAGGAGCGGGTGCATGTTCTGACATTGTTGAGTGTAACCAGCACACATAGTTTGTTTGAATGTTTTGATTTGATTACACAGCAATGTCTTTCAATTATATTTGCAAATAAGTTATTTATATTTATTATATGAAATAAATTAACACTTCTAAACATATCTTATTTTCTATTTTGCCTGCAGGTTTTTCATGTGCGCACGATCACTGTGCTTAATTGAGTATGCTGTAGAATCGCAAACAGCAGTTCAAACAAACTACTGAATAGAAGTAACACAAAGCCTGGCTCTTCAGTCGGTAGAATAACTGTATTCAAAAGTAATACATGGCTCTACACTACACCTGTGCTAATGAAAACAAGAACGAGAACGTAACTGCTCAATTTCGTTGCTTCGGTACTGAAATGCGCAATCTAGAAAAATGTTTCAGTAAACAACACTGCAAGTACACAAATAAAATATCCTAAACAAGACTCAAATAGACAAAGCTGATAAGCTAACTAACTAACAAAGTACCTGCATTGCTGAGAGGTAAACTCATGGAGCTGTTGCAATCACCTTGCTGTAATATATAAAATACTGTAGACCATAGATCAATACTCTGCCTTTGTCGCATTTCTCATATAAAGCACGCAGAGCAACTCTGGTAAAGTGGTGGTGAGATGGCAAATTATAACATTTGTCCAAAGTATGCAACAACATTCTAGAGCGGTCATTCTCAAGTGTGCTAATGGGGCACACATCTTTGGCTAAAAGGCATGTGATTTTTTTGTGCCTGCGCGCACAATGGATATGGAGTTACGCTGTAAAATGCGTCTTTAATAGACGAATGAGTGAGTTTCACTTTCGGTTTCAGGAGTGACAAAAGTGCGTTTGTGTCATTCAAACAGAAGACAAAAATAAGAGTTCTTAGAAAATGCCATGTACATAATAATCATTTTTTCTCGATTACACTGTTTTTGTGATCGTTAGGAGCTGAAATTGAAATCGCGATCAATATCCGATTAATTGCACAGCCCTACTTTGAGTTTGTGACATGCTTTGAGTTTGTGACATTTAAATATTTTAACCGGAGGAGAGGATTTTATAAAGAGCATCGACATTTTCAGATTATATTTTTAACACACAAATGTGTCCAAATTAGCTATATGCTGGATAGTGTATTAAATACTTTTGGACCATTGGCAGACGCATTGCGAAGATTGCGAACAGAATCGCAGAATCCAGACATTAACAGGGAATTCAACAAAATGAAAAAATACTTCCAATATTGTTCTATAATTCAAATATAAACCTGTAATAATAATAACAATAATAATAATAATAATAATAATAATAATAATAATAATAATAAATTGCAACTGCATTTTTCCTAAACAGAAATGCAGCAAATATGGATGTACATTTGCGCTTTAAGCTGCATGTTTGACTACCAAATGAGGTCACCATACGCCTATTATAATGTTCAAATGTCGGGATGTGATAAAGGTGTTTAAAAAAATGAACGGGAAGGAGAAGGCAGAAATAAGAAGGACAAATAGAAATAAATTGAAGATGAAAGAATAGAACAAAAGTAAAAGTGAATAGCATGAAAATAGGACATTGTTTTAAGACGATGATTTTTTGGGTAATCAGATTCCTTTTTAAAAGTAAATGTGGCAACACTGTCTAACCCACCCATTAGGACAGGGCTAGGCAACTCCGGTCCTGGAGGGCCGAAACACTTCAGATTTTTGATTTTACCTAGTAGTTAATTGCAATCACCTGCTTTCCCAGGTATAAGCCAGTCCCTTATTAGACAGAGAAACCAAAAATCAGAAGTGTTTCGGCCATCCAGGACCGGAGTTGCCTACCCCTGCATTAGGATAACCTAGACTTCCGTCCAAAGACCCACCACCCCAACTACCCCTATGTAGCCCCACAGAACACCTCCACCATATCCACCCACTTGTGTAATCACATGGACCTACCAATCCACCTATCTAACCCACCCAATTAAAGGAAAACTACTTCAGAAGGATGTTCCAGCATGCCACAGGTTTCAAACAATATGGGAAAGAAAAAGGATCTCTCTTCTGCGGAAAAGGACAAATAGTGCAATGCCTTGGACAAGGTATGAAAACACTAAATTTTTCATGGAAACTTAAGTGTAGTCATCATTCTGTGAAGAGATTTGTGGGTGATTCAGAGCACAGTCGGGTTTGTGCAGATAAAGACATAATGAGGAAAGTTACTGCCAGACAAATTTATCGGATTAAGAGAGCAGCTGCTAAAATGCCATTATAAAGCAGCAAACATGTATTTGAAGCTGCTGGTGCCTCTGGAATCCCGTGAACCTCAAGGTGTAGGATCCTCCAGAGGCTCACAAGCAGAAATGGTTGCAGTGGGCCCAGAAACACATAAGGAATAATTGTAGAACAGTCTTGTTTACTGATGAGTGCTCTGCAACCCTGGATGGTCCAGATAGATGTAGTAGTGGATCCAGACATTAACAGCCCAATAAGGCTGCGACATCAGCAAGGAGGTGGTGGAGTCATGTTTTGGGCCGGAATCATGGGGAGAGAGCTGGTAGGCTGATTTAGATTCTCTAAAGGTGTAAAAAAATGACCTCTGCAAAGTAAACTTACAAAAAGTGCCTTCGGTTGAAAAATCATGTATTAGGGCTGGGCGATAAAACTAAGTCTCGCGATAGACAAGTAATCAATATCAATAAAAAATGCGTTCGATAAAATGATTGATAATTTCCTTTTCTTCGTCGGAAGAAACCAGAAGGTTGCGAAGCAATTTTGGTTGCATGAACAAAGGCACTCACTTTCTGTTAACCTAGCAACGTAGGGAGTGACACGCTAACAGCCAATCATTTAAAAGTATCAAGTTTGGTTGCGCAATATTGTTGTCTCGTAAGTCATGTTGGATTCTTCAGTAACTGAAACTGATAAGTTGAAACTTAGTGCCACAGCGATGAAGAAAATTGTTTATAAAACAGGAAAAGTCAGCTCGACAGTATGGGAGTTTTTTGGTTGCAAATTATGCAAAACCGTCATCCTCACCAAGACTGGTAATACCACAAACTTGTTTTCCCCACCTCAGGTCTCAGGTTTCTCTGTTTATATTTAACACTTAGCACTATTTTATTACACTTTATTAAGCATTTCTTAAGTACTCTAATTGTGCACCTTAGTGTAACATATACCTATTAAGTGTTCATTATGACTGATGTTTACATTTTAATTATTTGAGTGTTTTCCATGGTTGTGTTGACATTTCTGCATTTATAACTGAGGGGATTATAATCAGTGGTTAAATTAAAAATAAGTGTTTAAATTTAATATATTTTTTTAAATTCTAAATAGGTCATAAAACAGATCAATAATTATCGATATCGACCGATATGAAACACTTATATTGTGATAGAGTTTTCAGCCATATCGCCCAGCCTTATCATGTATGACAATGCACCATCTCATGCTGCAAAGAATACCTCTGTGTATGGCTGCTATGGGCATAAAAGAGAGAAACTCATGGTGTGAAACTCATGGTGTGGCCCCTATCCTCCCCTGACCTCAATCCTAATGAGAACCTTGGGAGCATCCTCAAGCAAAAGATCTATGAGGGTGGGAGGCAGTTCGCATACAAAAAGTGGCTCTGCAAGGCTATTATGACATGCTGCAAAGAAATCCAAGCAGAAACTCTCCATGAACTCATAACATCAATGGATGCAAGAATTGTGAAGGTGATATCAAAGAAGGGGTCCTATATTAACATGCAACTTGCCCTGTTAAGATGTGTTTGATTGAAATAGCTATTGATTTCCTAAAATATGACCACCTAATGCTGCAAATTCAACAAAGGACCATTTTCAGTTCTTTACAACCAGTGAAATGTTTTGAAACTCTGCTGTGCATAATATCGACTATTTAGGAAAATCAGTGTATAATATAATTTGCAAAATAATTTTAAATGTGTTGTATAAGAGAAATTGTGTGGCAGCCCCCTTTTTGTTGAAATTTGTATTAGGATTCATCAGAGCAAGTCTCACAAAAGATATCTATTGTATTTTGGTTTTTCGAAACCGTTTGCCCAGTACAGCCAATCATAATCTGCAGCAACGCCACCAAACAGGAAGTTGTCTCATATCTTTGCAAATCTTTGAGATATCAACACCAAACTTGGTATGTCACGAGGAAGACACTACAACATGTAACCATGTGCAAAGGCAACTTAATATATACAAAAATGATTGAAATATATGAAATCTAATTTTATTGCTAATACTAAATAAATGCTAAATAAATGCTTTACACATCCACCAGTTAAAAATGGATACTCTGATTCAATCACAAGTTCATATGAAAACTCTTGACAATGTTTAGTACACAAGTCTGAGAAAAAGTTGGATGTATGATGAAAAGTAGATTTATTGTGAATATTTGAAATATGCACTCTTGGCTAATTGCTCCCTTCTAGTTTCTCAGTTTTTCTAACCTGTTCTAAGTTTTTGACCAATCCTCTGCTCACCTTTACGAATACTAATTTCTTTTTGGCCGTGATCTTGGTTTTAAACTACATTTGCCTGAAATCGCCGGTGTGGGAGACAGACAATTTTGGTAAGTCATTCACCTATTTTAGACCATTTTCAATACTTTCACCTATTGGGTTCGTGAAAGTATTGAACTCTTGAATTATTGTGAAGATTTGAACACTTTAAAACCTTTAAATCGCACGTTTGAAGTGACGGAAAAGCAAAGCCGAAATGTAGCTAGTTGTTTTCTTTTGTGTTTTGGCCAAGTTTATAATTATGATGATGTGTGGTGAGCGTTCTGGCGCAAAATGGCTGCCATGCATCACCCAGGTGGGTGCTACACATTGGTGTTGGTAGAAAGTTCTGAGTGTTACTGCTCCCAGAGTTTTTATGCTACACACATAAGCTAGTACCAAAACGTGCGGCTTGTTCCCCTTAACATTCCTGTCATTTCGTGAAAGGTTTCGAAAAACGGTTTTCAAAATAATAGCGTTAAAAAAAGTCCCATAGGAATGAATGGAGAAATTCTTCAGTGACACTACTCCAAGAGTTTTTACACTATAGACACAAGTAAGGTACCGAAACGTGTGGACTACTAGTGGCAGCAAGAACACTTCACACAATTTCCCCAGAAATTGTACCTAATCTAGTTATTATTATTTTCTATGTCAGCGAATTCTTCACCAAAACAGAAAAACAAGGACAGCCTCTAAGAGAAAAAGCGATTTCCAATTGAACTGACTACTCGAGATTTTGAATTGGGTCGTAAAAGTCTTTCAAATTGAGTGAGAAAGTGTAGCCCGGTAGATCGCTGGCCAGAATGTATAGTGTTGGGCGCCAGCCAGAATGCATAGTGTTGTTGCGTCATGTCATGAAGTTAATCATTTTACAGTGCAGTCAGTTCTACACCAAAACGTTTGTGGTGGCTAGATTTCGAGAGATATGGGAATTCTGCAGTTAGCCAGACGATCCAAGTGTTTTTGTGATTGATGTAAAACTTAAAAATTTAAATGTGAGACTACGTCCGCTTTTGCATTGTTTTGACACAAGCCAGTCAGACTCACTGTTTACAGTTCAAGTTACTGGCCACACAAACATTGTAAATTTAAAAAGTCATGGCATTTCTACCCCATAGGTCCAAAATGGGGGCATATTGTGGCTCATTGGGCACACTATAGTCTATAGACCCCATAATGTCTGCAGCATGGATTTTTCTTTACAATGACAATTTAGGAAGGATATTCCATTTTTACACGGTTCGCCATGAATCCCCCATTGCTGCCTGCAGCTATATTTTTTTTTCTATTATTATATTTTTTATTTTGAATACATATTAAATTATTCTTTGTATTATTTTACTATTGTCTTACTACTCACTACCCATATTCCTGCCACCATCACAAAAGGTTAGTTGTTGCTTATATTATTTGAGTAATCAAATGTTTATATTATTAGTGTTCTCACAAGCTGTATTGTACAATACACAAAAAAAATCTATAAACATTTGATTACAAAACAAATATAATAATAATAACTTTTTTTATATATATTTGTTTTGCATAAAGTGCAAGAAGGAAAGAAATGCTACCAATGGTTCCTGTGTGTGTGTGTGTGTGTGTGTGTGTGTGTGTGTGTGTGTGTGTGTGTGTGTGTGTGTGTGTGTGTGTGTGTGTGTAATGCATCACCTGAATGAGTGTCCTGAGAGACTCCACATAAGACTGCTCCGTGTCCAGGAGGGTCATCATGACATGTCTTCTCATGTCCTGCAGGGGGAGACAACACTGTGAGTCCAAACGTATCGCACACATGCACAGCTAGACTGTCATCAAAATAAGCATTTCCTGTTTACATGGTTAGGTTTGTATGTGTACACTGGGAACATCCAGAACATTTGTCCTATGGAGAAGATAGAACCTGTCAGAGCTGAGGGTCACATCCCAAAGCTCAAGAAAAAACAACGAACCCACGTATCGGCTCCCAGCTAAACACGTTAAAAACAACCAGCCGCTGTGCCTTACATGATCCTGTCTCATTCAGCGTATGTTTTCTGCCTCTCTGATTTCTCTCTCCTTCATAAGAGGAGAAATCTGGCAGTGGCCATCAAGGCTGAGAAAGACAATGGGAGGGTCAGAGAGTGGTGAGTCAACCACTGAAGGACCCACTGAATGAAACGCATCGGCAGCCTACGAAGCACAGTGAGAGGAAGAATGACACTAGGATGTAGAGAGACACAGAAGAAAGAGAGAGAGTGAGAGAGAGAGAGCAGGAGGAAAAAGATGGATGATCCCAGAAGGATGAGTCAGGCCGACCCAGCAAGACCCTGGGGGGCTAACCAAACCAGCTCTCCCTCTCAGTCACGCACTTGTACTCTGTTGCCATGCCGACCAAGAGCACCCTCTGTCTTAGCCTCCCCATGGCGACGGTTACCGGGGTTTCTGTGTCCCTACGCGTTTCATTGTGGCCCTGGTCAGTGACCGCTGGAACGTCCTGTTCTCATCTGGAGTTTTTTTTAGAACCAGAATCAGAGAAGTGATTGACCCAGAACACTACACAGTCACTGGGGGAACACTGACAGAGTTTAAGACCCGAACAAAGGTTTGTTCCATCGGGTCTCCTTTCATTCATTATTCAGATAAATGAAGTTGTAAATAGAGTATTTGGGCTCCTGAATGCTCTGACATATTCTTTAATATACCAGGGGTGTGATACAAACTACAGTTAACTTGCGAGTTTGTGGTGTATGGCCTTTTTGCATCATAAAAACAAACAGCCTTTAGATAATAATAATAATAATAATAATAATAATATCCTTTATTTATATAGCACCTTTCATACAAGGAATGCAGCTCAAAGTGCTTTACATAAATAAAAGTCAAATAAAGTGGATGAAATTTGCATCAATAAACGCATGTGTTATATTATAGATGTGTTATATTGTCCTTAAGCCACAGAACCTTTAAGATGATTGCTTCATTAAATATAGGAGGAAACACAATGTACTTCCTTATAACATGACTAAGTCATTCATTACACAAAGTCATCACTCAACAACTACGTTTTGCACTATATCTGGTTTCTAATAAGGTTCATTTTTTTCACATAAGGAGTTTTTTAATACAAACTTACAACCATCCCCTCTGGTTAATCTTTATTAGTTTAGGTCCAGGAGTCATGTATTTAAACTTGGCACATGGGCATTTTTACATTATCAAGAATTTAACCTTAATGACAACACCATTCTACTGCAGCCAGGTTCTCTGCAAACAATTCTACGCCACTAAGGGCCAACTCTGTAAATACCCAAATGCTATCAACTAAAACTACAGACAACCCAGACTCCCTTAAGTCTAGTCAACCTCACCTTGAAAACTAGATAGCTCGAGGGTTAGTCACTGATCCCACCCTTGGTGGGATGACTTGTCTATATTCATGCTCCATACCCCCTACTGTGAGCCAATATTAACAACACAATAACATCCCAGGATTGCACATTTAGAGGTTGATATCCCAGAAGGCTCAGCAGGGATCCGGGTGGGGGAGGGGCCAGGTTGGTGTCATTTCACAATTTCTGTATTCAAGTCATTTGACTTGGCCACATACAGTAGATTAACATGATACTGGATTAGGGATTTCGAACCGGCAACCTGTGGGTTATAGGTACAAAGCTCTAACAGCTAGGCTATCTGCCACCCAATGTGTGTGATTGTGTGTGAGTGAGACAGAGGCGAAGGTTTGGGGTGGCTAGACAGAGACATACACAATCAAAACATGACAAAGTGAACGGCTGCAGCTGTACTGCTTATTGACCTGGGATAACATTACATAAAGACATGGTTTGGTGTCAAGCTAACACTTTATGAACACACACACACACACACACACACAACCAAGCAGAGGTGGACAAAGTACTGAGTAAAAGTACTTTTCTGAGTAACTCTGCGTTCAAAAGTTTTGGGAAGTCCCTACTTAAGACCAAATTGATCAGGTAATAGGAGTTCACATCTTACCGGTGACCATGACTCATATTACCTTTACTCTCTCTAATAGTTTCATAGGTTACTGTTAAGATACAAACTCCCTTTACCTTATCAATTTGGTCTTAAATAGGGACTAACCAAAACTTGTGAACTCAGAGTTACTGAGAAAACTACTTTTTCTTAAGTAAATGTCCACCTCTGCAACCAAACTTATGAAATGCTGACATTGTATGTAACACACTTCTCAGTGTGACTGCCATTACAGAACCATCCTTGATGACCTAGAGGCACAGGTGAGCATTGTTCTCTACACGGAAACCAAATAGAATTTCATTCCTATTTTCCCAAACATAAACCTAACCAGTACGCCTGACCTTGAATATAAATCTAAACCCACATACAATCCTTTTACGGACTTCTGGTTCTCAACAGTATAATATATATATATATATATAAAACACACACAATTAGAAAAAAACAGTAACAAAACACACCCCTTACTTGCACATATATTTGTGGAATTATGGAAATGCAACATTGTGTTTTTTAGAATTTCTACATCAGACTCTACATCAACCGACTCCCCAGTACGGCAGACCTTCAGGAATGTTACTGAGTGGTGAGAGAACTCCCTTCAGTGTAAACCACAAGCACTGTCTACATACAGACGGGTGAAGAATTAAAGGAAAAACCAACATCAAGTGTCTCAGCAAGGTGTTGGTCATCCACCAAGTGCCGGACCTGCTTCAATGCGCTTTGGCACAGAGTCTATGATTCTCTGGAAATCTACTGGTGGGACGGAACGTTATTATTCCAAAAAATATTTCCTTGTTTGGTGTTTTGATGATGGTGGTAGAGGAGCGCTGTCTAACACATTGGTCCAAAACCTCACATAGGTGTTCAATCTGGTGACTGTTAAGGACATAACACACGGGTCCCAAACTTTCTTAGTTCACGACACAATTTTGACACCTTAAATTCTCTCGACTGCAACCATGTGAAAAATCTTACTAATCAATATCTTAATAACTCAACATTTAATTATTTTAATGACGGCTATTCCAGTCAATTCAAATTATTAGTGTACCATTCTGATAGTGGCTAAGTTAACTGAATTGCCACAACTAATGAGATGGGTGTGCCAGTATGTCAAGTTGAAGCTTCCTAAAGTCAGAAGATGTGGTCATTGACAGGACATTTTCCCACAATTTTCATTTCAGGGGACTCCAGTGTGGGAACTGCTGCAATAACATATGGTTCACATAATTTTCATACTACTTTCATACTTATCAAACCATTCAATGATCCATCAGATGTGGGCAATGTCATCCTGGGAAATACCACTCCCGTCATTTTAGAAATGTTTCACCATAGGATGAAGGTGAACACTCCAAACACCTTGGCGCTCCATCGCTATCCAGCGACTCCTTGTGTTGAGATCGAGAGATCAATGAGAGAAGTACAGTGCCTTGCGAAAGTATTCGGCCCCCTTGAACTTTTCGACCCTTTGCCACATTTCAGGCTTCAAACATAAAGATATGAAACTGTAATTTTTTGTGAAGAAGCAACAACAAGTGGGACACAATCATGAAGTGGAACAAAATTTATTGGATATTTCAAATATTTTTAACAAATAAAAAACTGACGAATTGGGCGAGCAAAATTATTCAGCCCGTTTACTTTCAGTGCAGCAAACTCTCTACAGAAGTTCAGTGAGGATCTCTGAATGATCCAATGTTGACCTAAATGACTAATGATGATAAATAGAATCCACCTGTGTGTAATCAAGTCTCCATATAAATGCACCTGCCCTGTGATAGTCTCAGAGGTCCGTTGAAAGCACAGAGAGCATCATGAAGAACAAGGAACACACCAGGCAGGTCTGAGATACTGTTGTGGAGAAGTTCAAAAGCCGGATTTGGATACAGAAAGATTTCCCAAGCTTTAAACATCCCAAGGAGCACTGTGCAAGCAATAATATTGAAATGAAGGAGTATCAGACCACTGCAAATCTACCAAGACCCGGCTGTCCCTCTAAACTTTTAGCCCATACAAGGAGAAGACTGATCAGAGATGCAGCCAAGAGGCCCATGATCACTCTGGATGAACTGCAGAGATCTACAGCTGAGGTGGACGAGTCTGTCCATAGGACAACAATCAGTCGTATACTGCACAAATCTGGCCTTTATGGAAGAGTGGCAAGAAGAAAGCCATTTCTGAAAGATATCCATAAAAAGTGTAGTTTAAAGTTTGCCACAAGCCACCTGGGAGACACACCAAACATGTGGAAGAAGGTGCTCTGGTTATGTTTGGCGTAAAATCAACACAGCTCATCACCCTGAACACACCATCCCCACTGTCAAACATGGTGGTGGCAGCATCATGGTTTGGGACTGCTTCTCTTCAGCAGGGATAGGGAAGATGGCTAAAATTGATGGGAAGATGGATGGAGCCAAATACAGGACCATTTTGGAAAAAAACCTGATGGAGTCTGCAAAAGACCTGAGACTGGGACGGAGATTTATCATCCAACAAGACAATGATCCAAAACATAAAGCCAAATCTACAATGTAATGGTTCACAAATAAACATATCCAGGTGTGAGAATGGCCAAGTCAAAGTCCAGACCTGAATCCAATTGAGAATCTGTGGAAAGAACTGAAAACTGCTGTTCACAAACGCTCTCCATCCGAACTCACTGAGCTCGAGCTGTTTTGCAGGGAGGAATGGGCAAAAATTTCAGTCTCTCGATGTGCAAAACTGATAGACATACCCCAAGCGACTTACAGCTGTAATCGCAGCAAAAGGTAGCGCTACAAAGTATTAACTTAAGGGGGCTGAATAATATTGGAAGCCCAATTATTTTGTTCTTTATTTGTTAAAAAAGTTTGAAATATCCAATAAATTTCGTTCCACTTCATGTTTGTGTCCCACTTGTTGTTGATTCTTCAAAAAAATTACAGTTTCATATCTTTGTGTTTGAAGCCTGAAATGTGGCAAAAGGTCGAAAAGTTAAAGGGGGCTGAATTGGAATAGACCTGTGGGTGGGGAAAATGTTTTTGGAAAAAAAACTAATATTTTTGCACATGATTTGCAGTGACCAATCCATCTAAAGGGGAAAAGAGGACGGTTGAACCATGTGTCCCAGTCACACAAGTTGGCTTCCTTAAATAGAAATAGTGGAGCACGGCTTACTGACCAATCACAGCACATTGTCTTCCAGGTGACACCGAAGGGAAGCTGTTTGCGATATACCCGTTCGACATGCAAACCCCCCAAAACACACAAAGGCGATGTTGACTAGTGACACTTGGAATTCTGAATTAGCCTTAAGGGGATAGGTTGACCCAAACCATCCCAGGAAAATGACTCCCCCCACAGCATAAAGCATCCTGAGACCATTCATGTGTGGGGTTGCTTCTCAGCCAAGGGAGAGGGCTCACTCACAATTTTGCCTAAGAACAAATCCATGAATAAAGAATGGTGCCAACCTCAGAGAGCAACTTCTCCCAACCCTCCAAGAATATTTTGGTGATGACAAATGCCTATTCCAGCATGATAGAGCACCTTGCCATAAGGCAAAAGTGATAACTAAGTGGCTCTGTGAACAAAACATCAACATTTTGGGTCCATGGCCAGGAAACTCCCCAGATCTTAATCCCATTGAGAACGTGTGGTCGATATCCAAGAGGTGGGTGGACAAACAAAATCACACAAATTCTGACAAACTCCAAGCATTGATCATAAAAGAATGGGCTGCCATCAGTCAGGATCAATCATGGCAGAGCGGATTGCAGAGATCTTAAAAAAGGTCAACACTGCAAATACTGACTCTGCATGAACTTAAATGTAATTTTCAATTAAAGCCTTTGACACTTATGGAATGCTTGTAAAATATACTTCAGTATACCATAGTAATTACTGACAAAAAATATCTAAGAACACTGAAGTAGCAAACTTTGTGGATACCAACATGTTTCATTCTCAGAGGTTTTGACCACGACTGTACACATTTATCGAAATGTTCTTGAACAATTGCATTTACATCTGCAAAGCCCCAGGTGGGATCTTTCAAAATCTTCTTTTGCGCTATATCCGGCAGTCGCATAAAATTTGAGAGATCCGCAACTTTACACACTTTTTAGTCTCAGCTTTTTTTGAGGTGTCTCGAATATGTAGCTGAAAGCTACGGTAATGTAAACGGGAACTCAGACATACCAAAACCAATCCCAATTTTCTTTTGTCTTCTAAAACAATTATCTTTCTGCAACGTGGGACTTTATAGCTGGAAAAATTTTCAAACTGACGATCATTTGACTACAGTTGCTCTTTAAATGTGGTAACTGAGTGTGACAGTTTCTGTGCACCTGGATTGTGTGTCTGTGTCTGTGTCTGGTCAGTGCATTTCCATAACAGCCCAGTAGGGTGGTTGAGCTTCAGTTCAAATGAAGAGGTCTAGCTTGTGGCACTGGGATGGTTTTGATTGTCCGACAGGGCTAAGCCCTGCTCCATCTGATTGTTTTGATAGGCTTAGCATTGTCAGCCATTCTCCTACTGATTGATTTGATTGGCTGACGGGGCTAAGTCCTGCTCCTTCATTTGATTGGCTGGGAGACAAAATCTGTCTGGAGTCTCAGCGTTTATGTGGATTGTGTGTGTGTGTGTGTGTGTGTGTGTGTGTGTGTGTGTGTGTTGTAACATCTCACAGTAGGTCTCAGACAGACTCCTTAAGTGCTGGGACAGTAAAGTAAATTTTTTTATAATTCATATACATTTAAGACATATGAAAATATAATTCTAAATATAAGGCAAGAGGACAGTATAATTTATTATCTCAACTGAAAATAACAGCATTTTCAGTGTTCTATCCTGCCATTTTATGTGAGAATAAGTATTGGGACAGTGGGCTCACAAGTGTTTGCAGGTAATCAGATGTTTCATGTTGATGTGATTGTTCAAACATAAGACCTAATGTTAATGTGTAGTCTATGGACTGTGTTTGGTGTCAGTAAACCTAATCCAACATGAAGACTAAAGCGCAAAGTATACTATAGATTCCCAACCTGGCACGCACCAAAGCGCACTTGTGCATGGTGCTCGCGACACTAGTTGCAGTCTTCTTCTGAACAGAGGTGTCGCAGCTGAGGAGAGGGTACCGAATTTGAAATTTTCATGGACTAGAAGAAGAAGAAAAAGGTAAATGATTGCACAACTGGCAGCAGCATTGACGTTAATGTCAACAGTGGCTAAGATTATCTTAAAGGTGTTGTTATGAACCATTTACAGTTTTATTATGAACCATTAACTGTGTTATTATAAATCGTTAACGGTGCCCTTGAACTCGTCCATGCTTCCTGTTTCCGTTTTGACGCACGCCACTGAAAAAAGAGTGGTGCGCGCCCTTGGCTCACGCACTCAAAATCCCTATGTCATTTTGACGTCACTTTGGCGCGCGCCAACAAGAATGTTAAGTTGGCGCGCGCAGGTATAAGGAGTTGTCTACAAAAGAAAAGCATGGGATTCGGGTCCTTAAAGAAAAGAGGAACTCAAATGGAACTATAGGAAAGACAAGAATAATGGTGAAAAATGCAATTCAAAGATTAATCTGAGGAAAGTGTACTGGTTGTACACTTACCTCAGATTAATCTTTGAATTGCATTTTTATAAGCCTTGAGTATAACTTATGGAGGGCAATGTATAAACACACACAGACACCCACAGACACAGACCATTCAGAATAAACCCAGCACACAGCAGCCCAAACTTGTCAATCAAAATCCAGGGCCCCTTTCCATCTTAGTGTGAACTAATCACATCCCAGCTCCTAATGCGTCACAAAACACAGAAGAGGCGTCTCATCCACAATGTTACATGCTCGTTGCCTAGCACCCAAGAGAGAGCGAGTGAGCCAGAGGAGTAGAAAGAGAGAAAGCGGAAGGACGCAAAGGGAAAAGAAAAACTGATTCCTGATGTCATTACCGTGGTGACAGTAGTCCCTAACAACCACATTCTCTCTAGCAACAGCAGCCCCCTCATCCCAACGTGAACCACAATCAAATTTCCCTTTTCTACATCAGTCTCTCTGCCTCTTTACCTCTTCCGGTCCCCAGATTGGCTTTTCATCTGCTGGTCTCTACCCAGGCTGGACACCATGAGTGGGGCTTGGCATTCAGCATTGTCCGCTGCTTCAAAACAGGCCTTTGGAGCTCCATGAGGTTATGTAACTGTGATGCAGCCAAAGGGGCAGGGCACATGGACAAGAGTGAAAACTACAAAGTGTGTGTGTGAGTTAGTGAGTCATCAAACCCTGTCTAGGGCATATCCTAAGTCATCAATATTTGACTGGACTCGTTACAAACTATCAACTACTGACAACCAAAGAACTCTGTCTAAACAAAATGTCAACCCAGACCCAATGTCCCTGTGATTGCCAAGAGATCCACAGAAACGAACAACACATGGAAGGACATCGTTTTTCATCTGTCTTTCAAAGTAACGGTGACATGATATGGCTGGTTAGCCATTCTGGGTGTGGGGGAGAGTGGAAGAGTGGAGGAAAGAAAAAGGTTGAAGATCAAAGACATTGAGCAACATTATTATAGTTAGAGAAATAACTAACACATTGTATGAGACAAGAAGCCACAGGTATTCCAGACTAAATCTAGATTGGCACTCAGACTTTTCGTCTTCATTTCCCCTCCCTCTATTTACTCGCTCAACTACTTGATGTCTCCGTGCTCTGGCCATCTACAACATAACCTTCTCAGTCTGAGAAATCCTCTGTGTGGATTAACAGTCTTTGTGGCCAGCTTATAGATGAATACCGTACAAGACTACAGGGACGTTGACATTGGTTGGTATCGGGTGAATAACAGTGACAACATTTTAGCAGATCGGACTATCAAAGGGAACATGGGAACGTTTAGAGTCAGATGAACAGAGAAAGCTAGCTGCATGTGGGAGATACAGAGGAAAAAGTGTGGTAATAATAGCACAAAAAAAAATGTGATTGCTGAAATTGATCGAAGAAATACAGTAAGAGTTCGAAGGAGAGCAGCTGATGTTTTGCTGGTGTGTTGTTATTTGGAGTCTGACGCTGTTAGAAAACATGAATTTGTAGGAAGAGAATAACTCTTAGTCACAGAAACACAGACACACACACACAATCTACCTCGCCATTAGTCTGAAGGTTCCCAGCTCCAAACCTGGTCCCGACTGATACACCTCCATTTCCGTTTGTGCTCTCAGCCTGGTCAGTGGTATCCCTGTCCACCGGTACCTCTCCCACCCCTCTTCCTTGGTCACTGAGTCTCTCTCCATTCTCATGCATCTCCTCCAGAGCGATAGAGAACTGGGCAAGAGTTCGGACCATCTGCAGCATAGGGAAGCGCCCGCGTGTATCTACGGACCAACACGACGTCGCCCTGCACGCTGGGAAAAACGACTGGTGCCTCTTCACATACACCTCAAACACACCTGGCCTAAAACCGCGCGCGCACGTACACACACGCGATACGCCCCCCTGAAAGCAGCAGCTCGCCCGAAAATCACCCCCTCCCTCCTGTGCTCTCCTTGGTCCAAACGTTCCCTGGTCATCGCTGACAGCTCCCCCCACCCCCCCACACTCCTTGTTCCAAATTCAAAACGGCAGCTCTTCAGAGGCCCCCCTCCTTGCCTTTAAAATCCTTTAAGTCCACCGGTCAGACTGTTACATGGAACTGATCCCCGTTTAAACACATGCGCTCCCAAAAGTCCTGCTTCTGACAGCTGCTCCGGTGTCGTGTGTTTTCATGTACCGTAGCTCAGACAGGTAAACCTGGCTCTGCTGCCTCAATGTGTGTGTATATGTATGTGTGCTTGTATGCGTGTGTGAGATGTTGAGCACTTTTTCTGTGACCGCGCGTGCGTCCGTGTGTGTGTGTGCTTGCGTGTGAGAGAGAGAGAGATGAAGCCCTCCCTCTGAGTATGCATAATAAGAGACAGCAGGCAGATGCTCACTGCTTAGCGGTGCAGGCAGACTCAACCAACCCATACCAGAGTGATTTATCAGACAGGAGAGCAGCAAGGCTGTTTAATAGAGCACCGAGATATCCACCCAGACATATCAAATACTTGGCACAACATATCCATAAAATTATTCATGTCTGAGACCGATTTTTTACAAAGTCTACATGATGATTCCAGGGTCTTGGGAATGGCCTTAGGATATTATAATACAAGTAAGCCTTATAGTATACACACCCTGACAGAAACATTTCATTACTTCACTTTCAGATGTTATTCAAGAGAAAATAAACCAACACTGCCTGTGCCAAATGACTGAAATGGAAAGATGGAGAAACAGACGGCCATCTTGACCCTTCATTTATACCTCAATGGGACAAACCAAGAACAGGAACCTTAGGTAACGCTCACAGGTCACCATGGTAACGGTGAGATGGGATCTTCAACAATTCACAGTGAAGTCAAACACACACACACACACACACACACACACACATATATATAATTAGCCTGAATGCCATCTCTGTGCACTTCTGAACCTGAACCACTGGTGAAGATACACATGTAAGAAATAAACATTCTGCAATAAGTGGTATGCAAAGTTCAAACTCAGCACAAATGGCGTGAGAGCTTTGACAGAATCAGCAGCATTGGGTCTGCCATTTGTTTAAGGGTCATCCAGGTTACTGAATGTCCTCTGCACCTTAGATTAATTCATGCACTTGGTTTAAAGGAAGGAAGCGGCTGTGATCCCATCACTTAGATTGCAAATGCACGCATGCTTGCTTGCACACAGACACACACAGACACACACACACAGCAACAGGGAGATCAAAGGGACAGATGGGAAAGGTCGGTAAAGGTTTGCCAGGGGCAGGAAATAAAGCACCTTTCATCACTGTTGCCATAGCTACCATAGGTTCTGAGGTACGACCAGACAAGAGATTAAACAGAATAAAAAACAGACACTTGCCTCAAAAGCCCCACTCATGAATGAGTCAACCCTAACATCCGACAACGAGAGATGAGCAACTGAATAAAGTTCCATCCTCTCAACACATCTTTGACACAGACAGACAGACAGACAGACAGACAGACAGACAGACAGGCAGGCAGGCAGGCAGGCAGGCAGGCAGGCAGGCAGGCAGGCAGGCAGGCAGGCAGGCAGACAGACAGACAGACAGACAGACAGACAGACAGACAGACAGACAGACA
>JACXGM010006415.1:0-32828 GCA_016801145.1 Umbra pygmaea | reverse complement strand
TCCCCGACCTCCGCCCTAGCAAAAACTATGCTATTTACATGCTACGTCATGATCTACTAATGTTCATATTGAACGTTATTCGAGTGTTCAATTTAGTTCCCTACAAACGTAATTGACCCTCTCATACGTTCATATTTGACTAATTTCGGTTTTACAAAATAGTTCCCTCAGAACGTATTTAATGTGATTTAGGGCTGATCAATTGTTAAAGGAAAATGCAGTGTTGACTGAGGTTACTGCTACAGTCATTGAAAACTATTAACAAGAACCTGAAGTGCATTTCAAATGAATTAATTAGTTTCACTAAACCTTCCACATTGTATTTTTTAAGTAGGGTCAAGTCAGCTAAATTGGGCCATCAGATAAAATGGGCCAAATAATGTTGTAGCTTCCTATATTTTAATATCTTTATAGCAAATCACTGATCTTGCATTGTTGCTTCAACACTTGTGGACTTGTAGCAAGAGTTTTAATTGGTCTGAGTTTTCTAGGCAGGCAGAGCAGAAAAATTACATTAGATCTCATGCAAAGCTTATTTGATGGTATTTTAAGCCCTTTACCAAAAAGTGGCCCATTTTAGCTGACTTCACCCTAGCTTTCTTACACAAGATAGCACTTACTATTTTACAAGCTCAGAATAAGATCCTTTCTCCTTCGTAGAGCCCAATGGTGGCTGTTGTGGCCACTGATCTCCATTTAATGGCACCATTCTCCAGTGCAATATCGTGGAGAACCCCGCATGCCATAATTATGTTGCAGGCCTGCTCTGGTGTGTATAGCAATCCCCCCACCCCGCTTACCCAAGACAGAGCCTCCTGCCCTTGAACAAACGGATCACTCCACTGTGGTTTGTGTGCGTGTGTGCGCACTGTTGAACCTGCACTCCTGTTTGTTTGGGGATTTTGCAGTGCGCCTGTAGCCTAGTTCCAACGCTGCAGTTTAAAAAATAGAGTCGCGTGTCGCACCCGGCCACCGGCTACCATATTCAGAACAAACATCCTGGCAGCATATATGATCTGAACGTTGATTGAATTACAGTTTTTGCGATTGATAAATGCGTAATCTTCCATGGATGGTGGCTACAGACGCAGTACAATCAATTGCCCGATTCGCCTCAATTGGAATCCCAGCAATCTCATAAAATTGTCTTTTAATCATAGTTTGAATATACCAGAAAGGGACTTCATAGCCCCCAAAACTGCTGGCATACTTCGACTATTGTTGGCTGCGATACCAGACCTGTCCCTGATCTCCCGCTGAAAGATCCCAATGTAGAGAGCGCGCATTAAGGTCCTCCAGATCTGCCATCGCTTCGACTACAGGATTACCAAAGCACTTTATATATATATGAATTGTTTGATTGAAATTGTTGTTTGCCTAATTTCTGTCCTCATGTTCTAGGCCACCCCGAAGTGTAAGGGAAAAAATAAACCACTTAATAGCAATGTGCTGTATATAGTTAATTCGTAATTCTGAAATGTAATTTGCAATATAGGGTAGTGAGATGCAGACATATTCATCAATGATTGCTAGTTCAACAATTCACTGAACCGGGTGGTTATATCATGAACAGCGCTAGTCACACTATAGAATTTGCGTACACGAAGTCAGACCAGATGTGAGATTTTATCGCAGCCTACGATCACGTTCAAATTGATAAATCCCTTGCTTTGCGTAGGAATCGCTGTACGCCCATCGTACGCCTGTTTTAGGTCGTACGCATGTTTCATAAATGAGGGCCAATATGATTGCAATGGTGAAGTACTTTGTATGCCGGCGTTGGCAGCGGCAGACCCCCGTAGCTCGGCCATCAACTGCTGGACCATCCTGAGGGAGGTAGGAGCGGCACCTCCAGCCACTCCGGAGGAGGGTACAACACGCAGCAGGCGCTCAAGCCACTCTGGTGGGGGGGTGTAGCTGCCCAGGAAACAGCTCCGTAGGTGGCTGTGGTTGTGATGGAACCAGCCATGGCTCCCTGCTATACCAGCCGTCAGCAGGGGATGGAACATCAGCCCCGGCCGGCTGTATAGGGCAACTACAGAGCCTCTAAGCTCTGCTGTGGTCTCGAGTCCCTCGATGATCAGTGGTTCATTCTGTAATGGATATGGTGCGGTGTAGAGAGAAAAAAAAGCAGGTGGTTGTAGATGATGGTTGGTTTATCGTGACAATCAGGAAACATAGAATACGTGCAGGTCCAAATATGAGATTGTAGGGTATGTCTTCAGCGAGTGCACAACTGATATATCTGGGAAGCCTACGTGCTCTTTAACAGTGGCATGGGACACTGACAGCTAAACATAAATACATCGGCGTACGCATAACTTCCAAACTAAAGGGACTCACTTTTCACAACAAACATTGACGATCCTGGACAGACTTGACATGACAATATAATAAGGACCCACGCCACTCTCTGTTCTGCTGAGCACCAAATAGGGTTGAAAGGAGACCGGTTGTCAGCGATTACCAATTAGACCGGTCTCTCAATCAACCCGATCAGGCAACAGCAGAACAGGGAGTGGCGCACACCTAACCACCATACACACACATAACAAACCATCTGAAATGCAATGTAATGCACTGACCATATAATTAACATAAAATACATATATTACAAAGAGTCCATATGCTTAGTCCATAGGATTCGTGACAATGTATTTATATATATATATATATATATATAACACTTGAGCATTCCTATGCAAATGACAATTGTGCAAATAATTACAGACTATGCAGAGGAGTGTATGCAAATACACCCTGGGCATACTGTAACTACTGTACAAGGAGATATACACCTATACATAATATCAGCAGACTTATAGTATAGCTATATATATTGTACAGTTGTGATCTAATGTGCATACCCTGGCAGAAATTGGGAAATTGCTGCATTGAGTTTGACAATATGACTGTTCATGCAAAAACCCTTACATGAAAATGACTGTTATGTAAGGACAGTGATCATATGAATCCATTAATTATCACATAGTTTTTTGGCTCCTTTGTAATAACAGAAATCACCCAAATTGCACTGGTTTACATATCCTTGAATGTTTGGCCTTGTTAAAGACACACAAGTTGACACATACAGGTTAAATGGCAATTAAAGGTTAATTATCCACACCTGTGGGATTTTAAATTGCAATTAGTGTCTGTGTATAAATACTCATTGAGTTTGTTAGCTCTCATGTGGATGCACTGAGCAGGCTCGATACTGAACCATGGGGAACAGAAAATAACTGTCAAAAGACCTGCATAATAAGGTACTGAAACTGCATACATTTGGGAAAGGATATAAAAAGTTATTCAAAGCCTTGAAAATGCAAGTCAGTACTTATTAGTGCACTTGTTAAAAGTTCAGTGTGAAATATTTCTAAGGATCTATTGACAGATATGCAATATAAGATCCATAAATATGTTTTCAGAGGTGTGTAAAGACCTTACATAATGAACCATTATGTTTTTATTATCTTAGAATGAGCCATTTATATCTACATTAACACGGGCACCCCCTTTTATGGAGGTTGCTGTATTTGTTATTATGTTTCTACCATAGCCCTCAGCCAACAAACAGCGCTACAAAGCGCGTTTCGACACTACCCTGAAAGAGAAGGAGCAGAAGAAGAAGAAGAAGAAGCAGCAGCAGAAGAAGAAGAAGTTGTTTGTTTCTAACTATTAGGTAATAGTAGAAGCTCTCCTTTATTAAAAGTGTAATTTTGGACAATTGTAGGACCACAGCTATGATTTAGCACAAGAGCCGACGGAGGGGGAATCTGCTTTGAAGAAGCGAAAGCGTGATGAAGCCAGACGAATACAAGAGCGACACAGGTAGAAATACCGGGTAAACCTCAGTGTGGCGTTTTCCAGATCGAAGGCTCTAATGAGGGAAAAAAAAATTCAAAGTTGCCTGTTTTCTGCTGGACAGGTAAGGTATTCCAACTTTAGCAATGTAAATGAAAAATGTTGTTTGACAATATTAGCATTGGCTAGAAGCTAGCCATAGACACCGTGAGAAGTGACTTTTCCCTTGTCAGTGGTGTAAAATATATAGTTGGATTGTTGCATGTAACTAACCTCTTCTCCCTTGCTATGTTATGGCTATGCTATGTGGGGAGAAAAATGCTGTTTGTGAGTCAATGAATCAGCTGATTAGTACTGACCGCAAAACAGTAACGTTAGCCTACAGCATAATAGCTCATATTAGCCAGCTAAACTTTTAGTACCCTTTCAGAAAAAATATGTATCATCAGTTAGATTGTTATTTCGAAACCATGATGAAGCCAGACGAATGCGGGAGTGACGTAGGCAGAAATCTCAGGTACACATCAGTGTGGCTTTTCCCAGATAGAAACCATGAGGGAAAAATGTTTTTTATTTGTTAAATACGTTTGAAATATCCAATAAATTTTGTTCCACTTCATGATTGTGTCCCACTTGTTGTTGATTCTTTACAAAAAATTACAGTTTCATATCTTTATGTTTGAAGCCTGAAATGTGGCAAAAGGTCGAAAAGTTCAAGGGGGCCGAATACCTTCGCAAGGCACTGTACACCTACCTAGTGAAAGTTGGTTGCAGGGGCCAAATTCCATTGGTATCAGAGGCACCAAACTGGAGAGAGAATTGTAGACCATTGGTATCAGAGGTGCCAAACTGGAGAGAGTCCTCAAAGAGTTGGCAGATGAGGCAGAGCAAGGGAGTTTTTGGCTGTGGCTCCGTAGAAAGGACAAGGCGTGGAGAAGAAACGGATCCTAGGGCTGGTTGCAGGGGGTGGCAGGGAGACGTCCCTGCCGCTGCTATACCACCCAGAGGTGTTCCGGGATTAAAGGAGCAAAACATCTGTGAAGGGTGGCTCGACCCTGCAGCCGGTCCAAGAGGCACTGGAGGAAGTGTGTCAGGCAGAAATGCCTTGCAGGTGGTCCCACCTGTGCTTAAAACTAATGAACAGCTTTACTTAATGTCATGATCGTAATGAACTTATTTCAATCAATCAAATATTAGGATTGTCCTAGAATCATCAATCATACTTTTGTGATTTATGACCCTGAATTATGGAAGGGGTGGGACTTCCGTGTTGACTTGCCAGAAGTGAGTCATAGCGGATTTGGTGTAATTTCCGGGGCGGGATTTCCGGCTTGACGTGGTGGTAGTGCGTCTTACCAGATGGAGCGTGTTTTCCAGGGCTTGAACATCCTGTGTTTTGTAGCAGAAGTGTGTCAGATCTTCCGGGGCTCAGAATTTCTGGGGCTTGACCTCAAGGGTGGGACAATCATTATGACGTGGTGAAATGGTTTATTTAGTACCACTTTGATGTAGAATTGTTTAATGTTTTACAACGGTGGTAAATACCTACCATTTGATGTTACGATCAGAGTTGTATAAAGTACAAAGTAAACGTACTCAGCTGGGTTCACCTTTTTTGGGAAGTTCCTAATTAAAACATAAATTACCAGGTTATGGGAGTACACAGTTAACTAGTTACCATCATTAATAAAGTTTTAATCTTTCTATTAATTTCATTGATCACTGATTAGTTATGAAATCCTTTTATCTGATAATTTTGGTCTTAATTAGGAACTTCCCAAAACTTGTGAACTCTGCCAAACCCAGAAAGGTACTTTTACTTTGTACTTTGTACAACTCTGGTTACAATAAGTGAGAAGTGTACTTCTTACAGCTGTGCTTTACAATGTGAAAAGTGGGGGTGAATAGGGGGTTCCTGTTTCGAGGGGTTTATAACGTACACCTGAAGTAACTTTACACAAATGAAAATGAGTGTAATAGAGTTCCTAGTGTTTGAAGTCTGGTTTAGGGGCAGGGGTTGTGTTAAGTGTTAACTGTGTCACATGGGTGGTGCAAGTATGCATTAAAGCATAATCCATTAATTGTGTCATTTATTTTGACAAGGGACAAATTTGTTATAATTTAAATTAAAATATTTCCAACATGGTTTGACCCAATAACCTCACTTAGGATTCACTCCTAGATTTGGGCTATATGGTTCCACCATGTAATGGAACCAAAACCACAGGCCTCAGCCAAAGGTCTGTAATAGTTGACAGTCTGCTGGAGGGTCCAAGCTAGGGGGGTCATGCAAAGCTATGCTGTTTATGACAAGGGTTGAAAAATGAAAAAAAAAAATATATATTACAAAAGATACTGTCAAACATCAAATACATTCACTTTTTTACCTGATTACAGCACGAGACCATATGGGTTCTAAATCACGTTTTGGGGTAGGTGGGGTTAGTCATGGATTTGAACTGCGACTACAACACCCATTCAGCTGTGTCATCAGCAAACCAAGTAACGCTGCTAAAACATATTTTGTGAAAAAGTTGTTGCATAATTCTCACAGCGTTTTCTCCAAAGAAATTGAGAATATAGTCTGGATTTATTCATGTTGGCAACCCCTGTATGATAAAATGTTGAAGGTGAGGGTGATCACAGTTATAGAAGGACTACCACCATCGTTGTGTGATGATCTGTTACCATCACAGAAAAATTATTTTGATTATTGACAATTTAATGAAGAGTGCATCCAAGAATTTGGAGGTGGAGAGAGTATTCAGTCAATATTCACATCACCATAACCTGAATGATATTTACCTAATCCAAAACATGTTTGTTAAAAGGCAAATGAAGTGGGACTGTTAACTTGAATACAAATGATCTCATCTTGTTTAAAAACCCATAACCCACAGATTAGTATGTTAGGAAGACAAATATATCTGGGTCATTCTCAGTTCTTTATGGAGAGTTTTAAAGAAGCAACCCACCCACCATTTGGTTATTTGAGTATTAATTTTAAAGCCACAACACCGGAAGACTCTAATCTGAGAACTGGTTTGTGGATTGGCCTGTTGTGTACAGTAAGTTTTAAAGAAAGTTTGATGATGTCTAAACGTCTGCATAGATATTTAACACTTTTGAAGATGCTATTTAATACTGCACCACGTTAAATAAAAAATATTTTTGAATTGGCATTGAGAGTCCTCATTCTAACACTCTGTAAAATAGCTCTTAATCTAATCTCTAGAATGAGCACGTGTTGCAAAGAAAAGAAAAGCCATCAACCAGTCCGGAGGATTTCTACTACCTTTATTAACCATAGCTGTGCCTTTCATAAACAGCCTAATTGCATCGAGAAATTGCTAAACAATATTAATCATGCCCAGTGTCATGGTAAAGCAGAGTCACATGCAGAGGAGCAGTTGAACTATAATAGTTTACTGGGAAAATGACACTTCCAGTGCACACTTGTACTTACGAAAAATAAACGGTGGCTAAACCGAGTGGCCACAAACACTCAATCAAACAATGGAGAATAGTAGCTGTCCTAGTACAATATTCATTAGATAGAGTATATTAGACACGTTAGAGGTCTACATAACAGCTGAAAATAAATAACGTACTACATGACTGTGACATACAACAACATAAGCAGAATTGCAAAAATGACCCACGCAATCTCTTCAGGTGAGTGATCTTAAATAGGGAGCACACAGACACAGCTTTGCAAAAATGACGCATGCCCTCTCATCAGGTGAGTGATCTTAAATAGGGAGCACACAGACACAGGTGCACCCACTAGATGCTGATGAGAGCTGTGTGGGATTGATTGACCAGTGGCTTCAGTAGACAGGGGACTCCGAGTGCCTAATCCTGTGCGCGTCAGCAGGGGGAGCTCCAAGATCTTCCATGCTGACAGTAACCCCTCGATGCGCAGCCTCCTCGGCGCTGTGACCCCTGCCCAGGGGATGATCCAGCCGGTGCAGGTGGAACTCGCGCAGGAGTGAGGGGTCCAACACATCCCTGGCTGGAACCCTGTTTCGCTTCTTGGGACCAAACCCCTCCCAATCCACAAGGTACTGGAGACAGCCCCTCCGCCATCTCAAATCCAGGATGGACCTCATGAAGTAGACAAGGTCACTCTTGATCTCCAACGGTGGAGGGGGGTCTCCAGCAACCTGGCCTCACGGAGAGGGCTGTCCACCACCGGCCTGAGGAGGGAGACATGAAACACAGGGTTAATACACATGGTGGAAGGTAAACACAACCCTGTATGACACATCATTAACCCTCCCCAGGACTTCAAAAGGCCCCCCAAACCGTGGCGCGAGCTTCTGGGATGGCAGGCGGAGAGACAGGTTCCTGGACGAGAGCCAGACCCTATCCCCAAGATGGTAGAGGGGAGTGGCCCCACAACGACAATCGGCTTGGACTTTCTGGTGAAGGACAACCCGTTAGAGATGGACATGACCCACATTCCATGTGTCTTTCGCATGCCAGAACCAATCATCAACAGCGGGGACATGGGCCTGGCTTGGATGCCAGGGAGCAAGGACCGGCTGGTAACCCAGGACCCACTGGAAAGGAGTGAGCCCGGTGGAGGAGTGCCGCAAGGAATTCTGAGCTTACTCTGCCCACAGAAGCGATTTCATGATTTAGCCGTTTTAACTGCCTGTTTGCTTTAGGATGGAATTTGGAGGTGAGCCTTACCGTGACCCCCAGCCTCTCCATAAATGCCCTCCAAACGCGAGAGGTAAACTGGGGCCCGCGGTCAGACACAATATCCTCCGGAATCCCATAATGCCTGAAGACATGCGTAAATATGGCTTCCGCGGTCTGCAGGGCCGAGGCACCCCAGGGAGAGGTAGGAGACGGCAGGCCTCAGAGGGAGGGAGATCCGTAAGGAAATCGGTAGACAAATGCGACCAAGATTGTTGTGGAACAGGAAGAGGCATTCATTTCCCTGCAGGAAGGTGCCTCGGCACTTTACTCCGGGCGCAATTCGAACAGGAGGAGATGAAAACCCTCAGGAGGAGACATAAATCCTCGGCCAAGGTGGGCCACCAATACTTATTCCCCAGGCAGTCGATCGTTCGACCGATACAAAGATGACTTGAGGAGGGGTTGGTATGAGCCCAGCAGATGAAGCCTGTCCCTTATGATCGCAGGCACGTACTAGCGACCAGCAGGACATTACGCAGAAGCTGGATCCGTGTGCAACGCCTACTGAATTTCGGCGTCCAATTCCCACAACACGGGGGCCAGTATACATGCCTCGGGAACAATAAGGCTGTCATCTACTGGGTTCTCCTCTGTGTCAAACTGGTGAGACAAAGCATATGCCTTACAATTCTTACTGCCTGGGATATAGGACAATGCATGAGTGAAGTAGGTGAGAAATAGAGACCACCTTTCCTGGTGAGGGTTCATTCTCCTCGCTTACCAAATGTACTCCAGGTTACGGTGGTCTGTCCAGATGAGAAAAGGGTGTTTAGCCCCCTTGAGCCAGTGTCTCCATGCCTTAAGAGCACTGACAATAGCCAATAGCTCACGATCACCAACATCGTAGTTGCACTTGGCAGTTGTCAGCTTCTGAGAATAAAATGCACAGGGACGGAGCTTCGCAGGGGTCCTGACATCTGCAACAGCACCGCCCTGATCCCACTTTCAGAAGCATCCACCTCCACCATGAACTGCAACGCCGGGTTGGGATGGGCCAATACAGGTGCGGATGAGAACAGAGTCTTCAGTGATGTGAAGGCCCTGTCTGCCTCATCGGTCCACTGCAACCGGCTCGGCCTACCCTTAAGCAGGGAACTGATCGGAGCTGCAACTTTGCCAAAGCTACCTATGAACCGACAGTAATAGTTGGAAAAACCTAGGAATCGCTGTACTGCTTTAAATGTGGTCGGAGTCGGCCAATTACGCACAGCTTCAATGCAATCCTCCTCCATCTCCAGGTAATGCGGTTACCCAAGAAGGAGATGGTGTTTTGGAAGAACTTACATTTTTCGACCTTGGCAAAAAGCTCAAGCTCCAACAGCCTCCCAAGCACCTCGTGGACCAGGGTAGCGTGTTGTTTGCGGGTGGACGTATACACCAGAATGTCGTCAATATACACGACCACTCCACACCCCCACAGATCCCAGAAGATGTCATTCACGAAAGCATGAAAGACTGATGGAGCATTCTTCAGGCCATTAGTCATCACCAATTACTCATAGTGGCCTGTGGTGGTACTGAAAGCGGTGTTATATTCATCTCCTTCTTTGATACGCACAAGGTTGTAGACATTTCTCAGGTCCAATTCCGTAAAAGAGCGCGCGCCATGCATAGACTCTACTACTGTGGAAACCAAAGGGAGAGGGTAGGTATAACGTTCAGTGATGTTGTTTAAATCCCGTTAGTCTATGCATGGACGCAGACCCCCGTCTTTCTTCTTTACGAAAAAGAAACTGGAAGATGGAGGTGAAGACGAGGGGCATATGTAACCTTGCTGTAGCGATTCCTAGACGTATGTTTCCATAGCCTCGGTCTCAGCGTACGACAGTGGGTATACGTGACTCCTGGGCAGTACAGCGCCTGGTCGAAGGTCAATAGCACAATCCCAGGGCTGATGGCGTGGTAATTCGGATACCTTGGTTTTTGAAAAGGCATGTGCAAGGTCCGAATATTCAATAGGAATCAGATTGTTGGAGGTGCTGCCTGGATTTTCCACTGTGGTGGCCCTTAGCAAAACCGGAACACACCTTCCCAGACACTCACTCGACCATCCATTGATAGACCTATGAGACCAAAAAAAAGGAGGGTTTGTGAATAGACAGCCAAGGTAGTCCTAACACTAAAGTTCAAGAGGGGATGTCTAACACATAGAGCAAAATGGTTTCAGAATGAACAGGAGGAATCAACATGTCTATGTCCACAGTCTGAAAAAGCACTATGCCCATTCCTATGGGCCTGTTATCCAGTGCCTGCACAGGTAGAAGCCTCTCTAATTCTACAAGGGGAATGAGTAAGGCTTGACATAATGTCCTGTCTATAAAATTACCCGCTGACCCTGAATCTACTAGGGCCTTAAGCGGGTCAGTCGTTTTGAATTCAGGAAAACAAACAGGTATGCGTAATTGTGATGAGAAGGATGAGGAGAAGGAAGGTACCTGGGATGGTGTGTAAGTGCCTGTGCCGCCGTTCCCTGGACCCGACAGACGCTGGTAGCAAGTGGCTGCAACATGCCTCTTCCTGCCACAATAGGAGCATGGCACCCGTCGCCTGCCCGGTCCCCTCTCTGCTTCCTGGAACTCTGTGTTTCCCACCTCCATGGGAATAGAACTGCTCTTCGGGCTGACAGCTGGCCTGAGCGGAACTGTGACACTGCTCCCAGTGCGCCCACGCACCTGCAGGAGGCTGTCCAAATGGATTGCCAGGTCTACCAGGGCATCAAAACCCAACGTGGTATCCCGACAAGCCATCTCCCTTCGGACAGCCACACCGGAAGTGATTCATGAGGGCTCGATCTTTCCACCCAGCTGCAAGGGTCCGGAACTCCAAGGCGTACTCCCGGGCGGTTCTGCGCCCCTGCTGTAAACAAGAGATGCTCACCCACATCCCTGCCTTCCGGGTGTTGGTCAAAAACCAAACAGAACAGGGACGTGAACGAGTTGTAATCGTGGATCACCAGATTCCCATCTCTCCAGACTGCGTTTGCCCACTCCAACGTGCATCCGGAGAGAGAAGATATGAGCGCACACACTTTATCCAGACCGGAGGCACCAGGGGTTGAGGTGTTGAAGTATAGCCCCAGCTGGAGAAGGAACCATGCGGTCGCATCATAATCCTTGGGCAAAGCCAACCTGACGGCCGTAGGTGTGGGTTGGTCACTGGGACCTCCAACGAGAAACACTGGTGGGACTGGTGCAGCAGGTGCAGCGGGTGCAGCTCCGGTGATGACGACTTGCTGTTCGGCCCGGTTTAGGCTGTGTACCACCCGATCCACAGCGGCATCTGGCGCTCTAACATGCCCTGGTGTTCTGCCAGTCGAGCATCCACGCTGGGTGTGGGGAGGCCTTCTGCTGACTCCATAGAAGGTGGGTTATTCTGTCATGGTATATGTGTATAAAGAGGAGTCACATGTAGAGGAGAAGTTGAACTGTAATAGTTTATTGGAAAAATTACACTTACAGTGCACACTTGTACTTACAAAAAATAAATGGTGGCTAAACAGAGTGGCCACAAACACTCAATCAAACAACGGAGAATAGTAGCTGTCCTAGTAAAAGCACTTGAATATCTGTTAGATATATAAAACACGTTATCGGTCTACATAACAGTTGAAATTAAATAATGTACTACATAACTGTGACATTCAACATAAACAGAATTGCAAAAATAACCCACGCCCTTTCATCAGGTGATTGAGCTTAAATAGAGAGCACAGAGACACAGCTGCACCCACAATATGCTGATAAGAACTGTGTGGGAATGATTGAGCGGTGGCTTCAGAAGGCAGGGGACTCCGAGCGCCTAATCCTGTGCACGTCAGCAGGGGGAACTCAAAGATCTTCCATGCTGACACCCAGAAAATGTTTTTGGTACCGCAGCACTAACTGGAGATACTAAGATAATCCAAAACGTCTTCTACCGAAATTAGACAACATTTTGAAAATGATTGTTGAATAACGATATTGATTTACATGAGAAAGCTAAATGATACTCTACAATCTTACAAAGGTTCTTGACCATTGATAGGCAGGGAGAGCTTAAAACAAACACACTGGGCTAGATTTATCAAGCCGTTTGCACCTGTTTCCAGGCACTAATTGGTCGCAAAGACAGACGTAACCGATGCGGGCTATTTACAAACTGGGCTCACTTGGGTAAAATCGCAGATTGCCTGCCACATGAGGACAAGAGACAAGTTCCGATTTCAATATGCGTTCGTGGGAGGGTCCTGGGGAAAGTGGGAGTTCCACCCAAAAAGGTGGGAGGATACTCGTAAATTATGCGGAATTATATATTCCGTGGTATTTACAAAGACTGCCAGTAAAAGCGTGCCTCTATTCTGCTGGGGGAATTCTCTGCCTCTTAAAAGCTGGTCTTAACCAGCAAGCGCGTTTTCCTGTGTGTTCAAATATACATCAATGGCAGCAGTGACAGCAACAAGTTCTAAACACAGCATCAAATACACAAAAAGACAAATGCCTCCATCTGTTCCATTTTTCATAAGCAATTTTGCGATTATTGATCTATATAGAGGCAAAAGCAGGCTCTTTAATTAGTCTTAAATTACTTAACCACATCGGTAGGCTTTACATATTAATGATACAGGCTAAACATATGCATATATGCCAAACGCCAACACAACAGTATTATTACAAACCACACATACCTTCTTTCTCTACAGATATTTAAGCAGTATCTATGCCGTCCACCCCACTTGTACCTGAACCGGTTCTCCTCGATTGTGCCCGGTTGTACGAAACCTTCTCTTTTGTTCTGCGCTTTGTCTTGCCACCATTTTTTACCTCCTCCGCTTCTCTCCGTGTAGATGATAATGAGTTGATTTAACTTGTTATGGCAATCCAAATGTAATTTCTTTCTGAGGGTGTGGATGTTCTGCCCTGTAATATGTTCAGGTTTGCTGTTACTTCATGCACTAAGATGTTAAGGGAGATCAATGATAGATACATTCGAGCCCATTGTTTGCTCTTTTAGAGGTGCGCTAATGGAGGGCGGAGTATGCGCTGATTGCGTAATGGGTATTGGGTTTGATAAATACTACGCTAAATGTGGAAGCATAGCGTGCGCTATTACCGAACTCGCATAAACTGACGCAGCGCAAACTGCGCTAGTGTTAGTAAATTCGGTCCACTGACTTTGAATCTACCCAGGACAGAACTCGCTGCTGATGTTGATGATGTTATCAGACATGAGACTAATGAAACATTGAAATTAAGGTAACCCGACGGATGCAAAGAAGCCGTAGTTGCGGTAAGCCGCTGCTACTTTAAGTTGATAAACCACAAGGTACTGAAGTCAAATAATCCAAATATTGGAGGAATTCGTTAGATATAAATATAATTTGCAGTTTGGATTGTTGGTAAATTCAATTCGGACGGACTTTAAGTTACTAACGGAAAGTTTGTGATGCGCTGCTTTTTAATATATACACGTTCTTATTTGGTTTAAAATGACCAAAGAGGTTGTAGCCTAAAAAATAGGACGTTAATTTAATTAGAATATAATACACAATGCTTTTGCAAAGGATAGTTGGACCTTTGTTTGTGCCCACTATGGCAGATCAAACAGAGAAGCACGAAGAAACACGTTTGCATTTTGAATTAGAGGAAAACCCTCCAGAGATGGGAAACGGTCTCGAAAAAGGGGGTGCTTTGCATAATGCCAGAAAGATTAAGCTTGGGCTGCTTACACGCAAGCTTCAATTTCAAAATTGATAGTAGGCCTACTATTGGTGAAATTTTCGAGAATGTTCCGAAGAGGGCAAAGAAAAATTTGGAGTAAATTCTAGATAGGATGCTCAAATCTAAAGATGTAACATTTTGGAGTTCAAACTGTGAATTTATCTTTGAAATTGTATTATTTTGGGGGGCAAAATAATACAATTAATATGCATGCACTTATGAAATTAACTCATTAATAATTAATACAGTGCCTTGCGAAAGTATTCGGCCCCCTTGAACTTTTCGGCCCCCTTGTAGTGCCACCTTTTGCTGCGATTACAGCTGTAAGTCGCTTGGGGTATGTCTCTATCAGTTTTGCACATCGAGAGACTGACATTTTTGCCCATTCCTCCTTGCAAAACAGCTCGAGCTCAGTGAGGTTGGATGGAGAGCATTTGTGAACAGCAGTTTTCAGTTCTTTCCACGGAGTCTCGACTGGATTCAGGTCTGGACTTTGACTTGGCCATTCTAACACCTAAATATGTTTATTTGTGAACCATTCCATTGTAGTTTTTGCTTTATGTTTTGGATCAGGTCTTTTGCAGACTCCATCAGGTTTTCTTCCAGAATGGTCCTGTATTTGGCTCCATCCGTCTTTTCATCAATTTTAGCCATCTTCCCTGTCCCTGCTGAAGAAAAGCAGGCCCAAACCATAATGCTGCCACCACCATGTTTGACAGTGTGTGGTGTGATGGTGTGTTCCGGGTGATGAGCTGTGTTGCTTTTATGCCAAACATAATGTTTTGCATTGTTGCCAAAAAGGTCATCTGACCAGAGCACCTTCTTCCACATGTTTGGTGTGTCTCCAAGGTGGCTTGTGGCAAACTTTAAACGACACTTTTTATGGATATCTTTCAGAAATGCTTTCTTCTTGCCACTCTTCCATAAAGGCCAGATTTTTGCAGTATACAACTGATTGTTGTCCTATGGGCAGACTCTCCCACCTCAGCTGCAGATCTCTGCAGTTCATCCAGAGTGATCATGGGCCTCTTGGCTGCATCTCTGATCAGTCTTCTCCTTGTATGAGCTGAAAGTTTAGACGGACGGCCGGGTCTTGGTAGATTTGCAGTGGTCTGATACTCCTTCCATTTCAATATTATCGCTTGCACAGTGCTCCTTTGGATGTTTAAAGCTTGGGAAATCTTTCTGTATCCAAATCCGGCTTTGAACTTCACCACAACAGTATCTCCGACCTGCCTGGTGTGTTCCTTGTTCTTCATGATGCTCTCTGTGCTTTCAACGAACCTCTGAGACGATCAGAGAGCAGGTGCATTTATATGGAGACTTACACACAGGTGGATTCTATTTATCATCATTTAGGTCAACATTGGATCATTCAGAGATCCTCACTGAACTTCTGGAGAGAGTTTGCTGCACTGAAAGTAAAGGGGCTGAATTTTGCTCGCCCAATTTGTCAGATTTTATTTGTTAAAAAAGTTTGAAATATCCAATAAATTTCGTTCCACTTCATGATTGTGGCCCACTTGTTGTTGATTCTTCACAAAAAATTACAATTTTATATCTTTATGTTGGAAGCCTGAAATGTGGCAAAAGGTCAGGGCCCGGTTCCCCAAAACGTTCTTATCGCTAAGTAGTTCTTAACCTATTCCTTAACCTCTCTCTTAACCTCATGGCACGGTTCCCGACACGTTCGTACGCTAAGTATATCTTCTGTAAGTCACACTTTCGTAAGGTTGGTCTGGACCATTCGTAAGCTCTCTCTTAGCGTTGTTTGAGCTCAAATCGCTAGTCGACGCCACTGTGCAGCAGTCTTTAGAAATCAGTGCTGCGCAGTACAAATCAAACTATGGTATGCTGACAATGTTTTGGCTCATCAATGATTTTATGGAAATTTTAAGACTAATAAAAAAATATGTTCGCAATGGATACAGGCCTATTTATGAAATTGACTTTATTTGGTATCAGAACTAATATGTGGTAATTAGCCAAGGCTATTTCGTAATGTCATTAAAGCGTTTAAATTGGCAATCACTTTTGATAATTAAAGTCTGGCAAACAATTTGGCTCTAAATGTCTAAGATCTATAAATGGGTAAGCATGGTGGAGTCCAGTAAGCGACCAACTATGGCAGCGATCCAACGTGTCCTTGTATTGAATGAAAGACAGTGCCGGCCGCGGAGCCGTTTAGTCCATGTTAATTGTTTCATTCGGCAAAACTTAAGCCCTTTTGAGATTTTTCCTGACGTCCTGCCAGGACCTCGTTGTGCCTGATACGGAGGCAGCCTTGCTATGTCGCTCCATAGCTCTTTTTTGTTGCTGTTGCACAAGTTATTCCGAAAGCTGGAAAACAGTGTCACCTTGTGCAAGCTTACCTCGTCCAGCAAAACTTCTAGTTCCTCTGACGAGAAGCTTGGTGCCCTTTTTTTACGTTGCTTCCCCACCCTATTCTCTATCTAACTCTCTCTCTCTGTTTATTGTAGATAGGTTGCTTTTTATTGTAAACATTAACCAATGGCAATCAAAATCACATTAAACAGAAGTAAGTGAAGCTGCTTGCCAATCAATTCTGATTGTAAAGTACATTACCATTGATATAAAAGTGTATTACATCATTTTTAGAAGTCGTTAAACCCATGTCAAGAAGCGGGACAAGTGGCACAACGGGAGAGGAGGGTGAATGATTAGCGAGGGATACCCGGTTCGTCTACCAGTTACAACATAGCGTATAAACACATTACTGAGAATTTGATAATTGAATTAATAAGTCTATATTTTACTGATAACTTAAACTAAGATAAAATAAATGTTACTGGAATAATTTGAGGAATGTTTCATTTACATAGAACGTGTTGTCTTTCTTAACACATAATGCACCTTTTCGTGAAGTGAAAAATCCATTCCTGAGCAATCGATGACAAGAAATTCAGCACCTTCCCTTGGGACAGCGCCTTTGTAACGTCGAACTTAAGAGGCAGCGCGTTAAGAAGCTTCCTAAGAGACACTTTGGGGAACACACTTAGGAACATAAACAACTTCGGTAAGATATATCTTTTTTAGTCTTCTTAGCGCGCTAAGTATAAACGTTATCGGGGAACCGGGCCCAGAATGTTCAAGGCGGCCGAATACTTTGGCAAGGCACTGTATATTCCTTTTCCCCCTGGTGCAATGTGCTGAGTTTAGTGATAAGGAAATGCTTAATAAAAGCATAGAGAATGATCTTATTGATTTTATTTACCTCATAGATATTTAATATCTATAAATCTGTGTCCATATGTTTATGTGTTGGTGTTGCAACCTAGAATAATTATTTTATAATTAGGGTATTTCATTGTAATATCATTTGATAAATATTTGGGATATTATTCTGATTTATGTTACTGAAAGGTGATAGTTCAGTTAGGATGATGTGATAAGCTAGCGTGGCAACCTAAGGGGGTGCGTGAGCCAAGTAAAAATAACGTAGGCTATGCCGCTGATATTCGATGTTGTGTTGCTTCGTGGAAAAATAATTCCAACAGAACTGGAAAAATAATGTTGCAAAAGACAAGCCAGGGTATGTTCTTTTTAAGAGTGCAACATAATCTTGGAGTTTCCGCCCGGTCTGAGTTCATTACGAATCAAGCAAGACAGTCACGACTCGAGTGACTATCGCCACGACACAATAAAAGAGCTAGCTGCTAGCTACCAAAGTCATCAATACTGCAGTGCTCCAGACCAGTAAAAGCAGTGAAGGTAAACGTTTTCTATCATGTCAAAAGTGCAACCGATGTTGTCTGATTGGGAAACTTGTGTATCTGAGATAGAATAATTGTTACTGACACTGAGAGCACCAGAGTTAAAAAATATATGCTGGCCACTCAGTTTAACAGTAGAAAAAGTGACAAAGACTTACCTTGTAAACTGAGGAGGCATATTCTTCAGTATCTAGAATGGGAAGATGTTATTTCACAAGAGGATGAAGGGATGTCATTATTGCTGCAAGTAAAGGACAAAATTGACAAGATTAAAGGGAAAAATGACAATAATGGTGTATCCCAGCCCCAACAAATAGCGGAAGAGCTCTTCCCGATGGTTGAAAATAATATACACCCAGTAATCCAAATGAACAAGGACAAAGGGCCCTATCTTGCACCTGGCGCAATGCAGAGCAAAGTCTGAACGCAGGTGTCTTTGCTAGTTTAAGACCGACGCAGTTGTCATTTTCCCGTCAGGCGCCCGCGTTGTTTAAATAGCAAATGCACCTGCGCCCATATTTGCCCCCATGGGAGTGCTGGTCTAACAGGGAGGCGTGTTTAGGATAATTCTTGGTGCATTGCTATCTTGAGGCATCGGAAAGTGATCGTGAAATTGACCAAAAAAAACCTGGTCTAAAGTCAATGGCGCAACAGGTCATAGTTATTTTAACAGCAAATTAGTCAATTGCACCTATGGCATAGGCAAAGCGCGTGCACACTATGCGTGTTGCACACACAGGGAAGCGCAGCAGCACACAAACTTGCAAAAGATTACAAATAAAAATATTACGGTGCAAATACCCTGTCAGAATAGCAATGCGCAAAAGGTACAAACACCTCTGGCTCTTAAAGGGAATGGGAGATGAATCTCTGATTGGTTTATTGCATGTTACGCCCAAAACACGCCTATGAATTAATGAAGACACTTTTAGACCACATAGGACCTTTTATCCGCTGTTAAAATAGCAAAAGTGGATTTGGACACGCCCAAAGCGCACTTGCGCCATGCGCTTAGATCGTTAAAATAGGCCCCAAAATGTTTCTGTTCCAAATTTAACAGGAACAGCTACCCAAAATGTTTCTTTTGTCTATCCACTGTACAGAAGAGATTTAAAAATAGTTGGACAAATTGGAGAACCAACTCAAAAAGACAAAGCCCACTAGTTTGGAAAGGCAAATCCAAAGAGCAGTGAAAAAAGGATATGATGAGGAAGATGTCGTAGAAGCTGTCATTCAAGCTATAGCTCCAGGAACAACACTGAAGTGTATCTTGAAAGTATAGTGGATTTGTCATTGCAAGATCTCAGACAGATATTATGGACTCATTACATTGAGAAGGATGCAACAGACTTGTACCACTCCCTTTACGCGTGCTGTTCAAGATTTTAAAAAACACCCATTCAGTTATTAGTGTAAGCCATGTATCTGAGACTAGAAATTGTCTTTGCATCAGATAAAGTTAAATCTGGTTTGAAGAACAGAGCAGAGCTAATCCAAAATCAATTCCTCCAAACAGAACTCACTGGCCTCCATGATGATGCCATCTGTGCAGACATAAAGCCATACTTCCAAAATCTGAAAGTTAAAGATGAAGTCCTTTTGGAAAAAATGACTCCTGCATACACCCTGGAAATAGAAAAAAAGAATACAACTACATCAAAAGCAAAAATTGCAGCGGTTAGTGAAGAAATTGAGGAATGTGGAAAGGAAAGCTATGTGCACAGACCAAACAAAAAGAATAAACGGTGTGAGACGAACAAACGTGATACACTGATGGAAAAGGTTGACCAAGGTAATAAAGCTATATGTGAAGCAATTCAGAACCTCGCCACTCAAATTGCTAGTCGTCTCCAGACCTCTAAGCCTCCAACAATGAGAGTGAGTGAACCGCCGACCCGACAATATCGACCGCAGCCAAAGACTGTAAATAGTAGACAGCATCGGTCAGCAGTGTCAATTGTCCAACCTGGATGGAAGGTGTAGTCACTGTTATAAGTGTGGCAGCGCAGAACACTGGGCATCAGGTTGTAGAATGAATAATGCCTCAGCCAGTACAAATAAAATAAAAAGTCTGATGCAGCCTGCCGAAAACACAGACAACGTGGATCTGTTCAGCTTAAGAGCACCCCTCACTGGTAAGCAACAACAAACAGCCAAGCTAGTAGGAAAGAGATGCCTACTTCGAGCCTTCCTAGGGGGAGTTGACACTTCAATACTGTGGGACACCGGTTCACAGGTATCAATAGTGGGAATGAACTGGAGAAGAAAATACCTGCCAGATGTTAAAGTGAGACCAGTGGAGGAGCTGCTTGAGGAGGGAGCATTGGAGCTTTCAGCTGCAAATGGAACATACATTCCGTATAATGGATGGATGGATGGAAATCGAATTTACCTTGTCTAAGAATGCTGTGGCTGGGATGAGTGACAAACCCGTTGTGGTCCCAATCTTGGTTGCCAGCAGTGACATTGAATGCCGCATCATTGGCTTTAATGTGATTGAAGAACTAGCATTGACGAACGACACCTGTGGAGACTGTACTCCTTCTGGTCACATGGTGGAAAGGCTGTGCTCAGCAATGGAGGTAGGGCGCAAAACGGCAACCCCACATAGCCAGAGTAGGCAGACAACCAGTGACCATTCCTAAAAAAGCAAAGTGGTAGCGGTGCCATGCGGCCGGCTAAATAAGAGTGTTGAGTGTGTCACATGTGGTGTTGGAGCCGAACCATTAGACACTATGGCCAACAGGCCTAATAATAATAATAATAATAAATGTAATTTGTAACACACTTTATATTCTAGCGAATCCCAAAGTGCTACATGATAAAACAGGTAAGTGCTAAAAATAAAAACACAGAGAGCATGAGAACAAAAACAAAACCAATCAGGCAAAAGGGCTGGAGTTCAATCAAAAGCTCTCCTAAAAAGGTCGGTTTTAAGGCCACGTTTAAAAGCATCCACAGCCTGTGGTTTCCTCAGGTGGGCAGGGAGAGCATTCCACAGACTAAGAGCAGCTGAGCAGAAAGCCCGATCACCCATTGTACGGAACTTGGTCCTGGGTGGTTTCAGGAGATGTGGTCATGCTTGCGCACCCTCAACAGGATCCTAGCAGTGCTGTTTTGAATGTACTGCAGCTTCTGAAGGCTTTTCTCAAGGATCCCGGTGAGGAGCGCGTTGCAGTAATCCACCCTTCATAGAAAGAGCAAATATTTAGCCTCAACTCGTGATGGGGGTTTGAGTGGTAAGGTGCACTCCCTTACTAATGATCTGGCTGTGCTGTCAACTGCCAAATAGGGAAAAAGTTTGCAGAAACTGGATCGCCTATTCACCATCGACAGGTAATATTTTTTGCTACATTTTCATTTGTTAGTGTTTTTTCTGACTGGAAACACCCCGAACGTGTGCGTTAGCATGAGAAAAGAACAGAGCATTGTAATTGTATGTTTGCATTGCATCGGCACTCATCTGTCACTGGGAGCGGGACTGTGAACGCTAAACTAGTGCAGCAGCTAGATGGACAGAAACAGTATTGACGGTCGGGATGTGCTCAAGCGGGATGTGGCTGTCATAAAGTTTTTAGGTTAAATGAAATATAGTATTATCAAAAAACAAAAAAACAAGCTGCTTTCTTTTACATTCGATATTTACATTTAGGGCATTTGGCAGACACTTTTATCCAAAGCAATTTTCATGTAGAACATTTATCAATATTTGGACAGGTCGTACACCAGCAATTGTAATTTGTAAGCAACCAATATTATACCAAAATACTTACTTGTAATGTGTCTACTACCATTCAATCATCAAACAAAGTGCCTAGTAGACTTAAATAATAAAGTGCTAAACACATAACTGCAGAATATTTTAGTATAAAGTAGAAAGATTAGAAAGAAGAGTAAAAAAAAACATTTGGGCAAGAAACTTGAGTTAAGATTTTTCCAGGTTTTTGACAAGTTGACCTATACTGTTTGCATCCTTTTCCTCACAGTAAGAGGAGAGGGGGAGAGAGAGAGAGCGGCAACCCCTGGAGAGCAGAGGAGGACAGGACAGGAGAGAGAGAGACAGACAGGAAGGAAACATTAATGGGTGTGTGTATGTGTTTGTGTGTGAATTATATGAGGATGTGCCTTAAACCTGCATTCTATCTAAATTCCAGCTGGGGGTGATACGTCTGGTTGCAAATGAGCTTGGTTTCTGTAATAGTCTATGAGAATGAGAGACATAATATACTTGATTTATTACCTCAGTAAACATTTTCATAATGAGTATATGGTCTCAATCGCTAGATTTAAGCCTTCTGCAGTTTATAATGATGTTCATTTTTTTAACTATGGTCTTGTTGATTTTAAAATCATCGATAAAGCAAAGGGGCGTTTAGGGCGTGGTTATGGCATTCGGTTGTACGACAAGACACTCAAACAGTTGGCATATCACTTTTTTTCCGGTAACTAATGTTACATTTAGTTTTACATTTTGTTTTAATAATGTTTTTGTTAGCATCCCAATTAATTTTAGTTAGCTAATTAGATTACTCCTCCCTCTAGTTTTAAATCGTCACATCCGCAACCAAGATGTTTGCGCCCGTAATGGCAATTTTGATGACCCAAATCAAATCTTAACAAACCAATGGGTGACGCCACACATGGCTCGATCCAGTAATTATACAATACATGGGTGTTACCAGCAAATAGTAACAACAAATTCAAAAACTTGATTGTGTGGGTGGGGTGGGGGGCCCTACAAGACATTGTGCCCAGGGGCCTCTGAATTCTTAATCCGGGACTGGTCAGATGAGAATCCATTTTAACACCCAGGTTGGTGACTGATGTTGAAAGTGGAATATCTTGGCCAGAGATTGTGAGTGCCGACTAAAATGGCTTCAGTCTTGGAGCTGTTTAGCTGCCGAAAGTTTTGCCTCATCCACGCCTTTATCTCCTTCAGGCTGGTGGTTAGACTGGATGATGGCAAGGCAGCAGAGGGGGTTGGGTTTGTCCTGAGGTAGACTTGAGTGTCATCAGCATAGCAATGGAATGAAATTCCATGCCGGCTGATGACATGGCCAAGGGGGAACATGTAGAGTATAAACAGGGTGGGGCTGAGCACTGAGCCTTGAGGGACACCACAGGTGACATTCTGTGTCAGGGATTTAGCCTCTCCCAAGGCGACAATGCTCAGTTCTCCCGGTAAGGTAAGATGAGAACCACTCATTGACAGAGTCAGAAATACCAATAGTGGAATGTATATGGTGAAGGAAGATGTTGTGGTCCACAGTATTGAATGCTGCAGTCAAGTCCAGGAGGATGAGAAGGGATGAGGAGCCAGCATCTGCAGTCATTAACAGGTCATTTGTGACCATGACCAGGGCTGTTTTTGTGCTGTGGCCAGGGAGAAAACCAGACTAAAATTTCTCAAACAGGTTGTTTTGTTTTAGATGGTCCTGAAGCTGTGCGCCAACTAATTTTTCCAGCACCTTGGAAAGGAATGGAAAAATGGAGATGGGCCTGTAGTTGGCAAAGACTTCTGGGTCTAAGGTGGGTTTTTTGAGAAGTGGCCTGTTTTTTGAGATGACAGCTGTTTTTAAAGTTGATGGAACATGGCCAGCCTAGAGGGAGTGGTTAATGACCTTTGTGATGAGGGGACTTATGGCATTAGGGTTGGCTTTTACCAGGGCTGTGGGGAAGGGGTCCAGGTGCACAGGAGGATGGATTCATTGTTTTGATTATGTCTTCAACCTCTTGCTGAGAGATGACAGAATAACAACTGAGAGGTTGGGAAATCTCAGGCTGTGGGTCGGCATTCAGGACAGTTAGTGTGGAGAAATTGGATAGCAGGCTGCGGATGGTGTGTACTTTCTGAAAAAAGTAATGAAATTGTTGCACCTCTCTTCTGTGGCTTCTGAAAGAGAGTGAGTTTGCGGTTTGAGGATGGCGTTTATGGTAAAGAAAAGTTACTTGGAGTTGCCAGTATTGTTATTGATAATGCTTGAATAGAACTGTGAACGTGCATCTCTCAAGGACCTTGCATAGGACTTCTGATGTTCTCGGTAGGCCTGCCTATGAACAGTGAGTTCTGAAGCCTTGAGACGCCGCTCAAGGACACGCCCAGCTGTTTTCATTCTCTGGAGTTTGCAGGTGTACCAGGGGGGTGAGCGTAAGAAGCTGACTAGTTTTTACAGGGGCATGGAGATTTAGGAGACTACACAGAGATTGGTTGTAGAAGTCAACCGACTCAGTGACACAGGAGAAATCAGCAGAGGAGAGATGTTGGAGGTCTATGGTCAAGGTGTCCGGGTTGATCTTTTTCAGGTCCCTATAGCAAATTTGACGCTTCTCTTTGGTGTGTGAGGAAAGGAGTGGCAGCTCCCTTGAGATGGCCTTGTGATCAGACACACCCAGATCATACGCCAAACGGATGCTAATGGAGGCTGAGTTTGAAATGACCAGGTCCAGTGTGTGCCCCCTGGAGTGTGTGGGGACATCAACATGTTGTTGGAGGTCGAGGCAGTCCAGTAGTTGCAGAAACTAAGCTGCAAAGTGGCAGGAGGGGTTGTCTATATGAATATTAATATCTCCAAGTATTATAATATTATTATAGTGTTGGCCGAAGTGGTGCAGAGTGTTGTGAGAAGGTTATGTATCTCGGAGATGAAAGCTGAGTTGGGTTTGGGGGACAGGTAAATGAGGAGCATTGTCATGGGAAAGGGGGGTTTACATTTAAATGCTAAGCATTCAAATGAGAACAGTGTAGGCAGGGGGAGGGGAGAAAGCTCCAAGTTCTGATGGTGGTATGACAGCTATGACGCCACCACGTCCAGTGCTGTGGGCTTTTTCCAAGTAGTTATAACTAGGGGGACAGGCTTCATTTAGTGCAGAGCAAACCCCTGGCTGGTGCCATGTTTCTGTTAGGCAGATGAAGTCTAATCCCTTGTCCATGATGTGGTCTTGTACAAAGGATGCTTTATTTGAGAGGGATTGTGTATTTAAAAGTTCCATTTTGAGTGTTGATGCTGTGGTGAATTTCCGTATAGGCTGGAGTACACTGGAATCCACTCCATGTTTGCTGGCCTGCTTGGTGTGCACAGATCACGTGGTGTTTCCTGTACTGCTCAACTGAGCGTGCAGAGATCTGGCGATGCTTCCGGTGTTGTTAGCACTGAGAACGACACTGCTCTGATGACGCGGCAGATGTGCGACAGTGCTCCAGATGGATGGAATGTTTGAAGCTGGCTGGCCAGGCTGATTGTAAACAAACTTTTGGTGGTAACTTCTGTGAATGTAGCGCGGATGGCACTGAAGTCCAAGTTCATTAATGGCTGTAATGCAGGTAGGAATGGTGCAGTTTTTGAGTTTTAGCAGCTGTGGGATGGAGTACTTCAGCTTCATACCGGTCGCGAAAAGTGTTAGCCAGGAGCTAACCATTAACAAAATGCAGTGATGGAAGACTGTTAGGCACAGCGGGAAGATGGTCCTAATCATGGAAATGGGATGGATGAGGCACGGAGGACTGGCTGGAGGTAGCTGACAGCTAGCTACCAACTACAGAGGTATCGGCTCGAGGCTGAAAGGGACCGGGACCACTAGATGGCTGCCCCAGGAGTAAACCTCGTAGTAGTGGCAGCACTGAAACAACGGAGAAATCTGGGTGTCTACTACTGACATTGTGAGGTGACCAACAATCAACGATGTTAGAGGAAATGACAGTAGTTGGGTAAAGCCTTCAATTTCGTATCAAACTGTGCAAAACTTAAGAATAAAAATAAATGCTGTTCAAAAACTGGAAAGGTACAACAAATGCTCAGAGAAGAATGTGATGTTTTGCAAAGGATGATTGGGACAAAGGGTGTATTAAAGATTTACAAATGGACATACAATTAAAAGACAATGTGCCTGTGCAAAGAACATACAAAGCAATCCCTAGACACCTCTAGAAGAAGTAAAAACTCACATACAGAACGTACTCAGTCAAGTCTGGATCCAGAAGTCTTGTTCTTCAAAATTTTCACCTATAGTATGCGTCAGGAAGAAAGATGGAGATCTACGCTTGTGCATAGACTACAGACTGCTGAACGGGAAAACAGAGCCAGATCGTCATCCAATCCCGAGGACACAGGAGATCCTTGAAAAACTGGGGGGCAACTTTTGGTTCACAGTGTTGGACCAGGGCAAAGCTTAGCACCAGGGCTTCATGAGCGAGAAAAGTAGACCCTGCACCGCATTCATAACACCATGGGGACTGTATGAATGGGTGAGGATGCCGTTTGGGCATATTAATGCGCCTGCAGCTTTTCAGCGCTACATGGAGGGATGCCTGGGAGATCTGAGAGATGAAGTGTGTGTCCTGTATTTAGATGATGAGTTAGTGTTTAGCTCCAGCTTTGAACAACACATCCAAAATGTGAGACATGTACTACAACGGCAAAGAGAATGTGGTATAAAACTGAGGCCAAAACAATTTGACTTTTTCAAAAGTGAGGTCTGTTATGTGGGTCAAGTAATCTCTGCAGAGGGATACAAGATGAATTCCAAAGAAGGGGAAGCAGTTCAAGCACTGAAGCATGAGACACCAACCACTGTGCGAGAGGTGAGAAAGCTGATGGGTCTCCTCAGTTACGGTACTATAGATTCTATATACCAGACTTCTCCAGGATAGCCAAACCTCTTTACGAATGGCTAGCAAATCCTAAGTCTGAACAGACGCAAAGCCAAAAAGAAAGAATGTGAGCCTTAAGTCTGCTCAGTTGCCACCATCCCATCCTGTTCAGTGGACAAGGATTCACCAAGAAATACTGAACAGGATGGTAGATCAGCTGACAAACCCACCAGGAATGGCATATCCAGACCTAGAGAAACCCTTTGTACTTCACGTGGAGGCCTCAGAAGTGGGCTTAGGTGCAGTGTTGTACCAGCATCAGAGGAAGTTTTTAGGGTCATTGCTTTTGGCTCACGGACGTTGTCACCGGCAGAAAAGAATTACAAGCTACATTCTGGCAAATTAGAATTTCTGGCACTAAAATGGGCCATCACAGAACGTTTTCATGACTCCCTGTTTCATGCACCTGACTTTTTTATATTTTATATAGCAACAATAATCCCCTGACCTATGTCACGAGATCAGCAAAGCTTAATGCAGCTGGACATCGCTGGGTGGCATAGCTGGTGGATTATAGATTCACATTGAAGTACAGACCCGGAACAGCAAACAGAGATGCGGATTTCCTGTCACAACGACAAAAGCCCATTGAAGAGATCATGCGGGAGTGTACAGAGGAATGCCCTCAAGAAGTCATCGAATGCATCGGAAAAGCTCTGGAAAGAGATAAAAGACAAGATGTTGATTGGATCTCTGCTGTCATGTAATATCGATGCACTTCCAGAGGGGTGTAAAATCTCAGAGCCAATCCAGCTTCTTGCAGTGGAAGACACCAGAGTTGCCCAGAGTGCAGACTTAGCCATTAGCAGAGCTCTGGCTTTGAAAAGAACACATGTATTCTTGAAACATGAAGACAAGCTGTCAGAAAGTGAAGCAGTTAGACAACTTCTCAGAGAGTGGCCCCATCTAAAAATTTATGGAGATGGCATCCTCAGAAGAAAGACTACAACAAGAAAGCAGGTAGTTGTTACTGAGTCCCTGAAGCCTGTTGTGTACAAGCATCTCCACGGGGTAATGTCTCACTTAGGTGCGGATCGAATGGTGGCTCTCACAAGAGAACGGTTCTTCTGGCCAAAAATGACACAGGAAATGGAACACTATGTTACCCAGGTGTGTCACTACATAAAAAGGAAAAAAACTAACAGAATAATCAGGACACCTATCCAAAGCATTGAGACCTCTGCACCGTTTGAGATGATATCCATCAACTACCTACACTTGCACAAGTGTAAAGGGGGTGAGGAGTATATTCTTGTAGTTGTGGATCATTTTACCAAATATGCACAGGCCTACGCAACAAAAGACAAGTCTGGGAAGACCGTGGCCAGAAAATTGTTTGATGATTTTATTATGCATCTTGGTTTCCCATCCAAGATACATCACGATTAGGGAAAATAGTTTGAAAACATTCTCTTTTGCAAGCTACAAGACTACTGCAGTATACTGTGCATATCCCCATATCATCCTCAAGCTAATCCTGCAGAGCGCTTCAACAGAATGCTCCTGGGTATGTTGCGCACGCTTGAAGAGTCTCAGAAGTCAAGGTGAAAAGAACACCTAAACAAAGTGGTCCATGCCTACAACTCAATTGTGCACAAAGCAACAGGATTCTCTCCATTCTTCCGTCTCTTTGGTCATGAGCCAACTTTACTAGTCGACCTAATGTTCCCCAAGAAAAGAGGAGAAAGGAACCAGTCAGAGATTGGCTATGCAAAGAAGTGGAGAGAGGTCATGCAAGAAACCTATGCTATTGCGATGCAAAACATGAAGAAAAGTGCAAGGAGAGGACAGAAAAACTACAATCAGCGCACATGGAGTTCTGTCCTTGAGACAGGTGATCATGTCCTGGTGAGAAATCTCATGCCTAGAGGCGGTAGGGGAAAGCTGCGTAGCCACTGGGAAAAAATGATTCATGTTGTCAAGGGAAGAAAAGGCCCTGAGAGTCCAGTATACGTGATTGAACCATTGCAAGGAACAGGGAGAAGACGGGTGTTACATCGCAACATACTTCTAGCATGCCCTTATCTGGTTGAAGAGCCAGAAGGTCATGGACCCAACCTTGAAGAAAAAAACAACAGAACAAATGCAAAACAGACAACAGGAACGGATTAAACAGCCAGACATGTTATTTACCCAACAGACACAGACAGTTCCAGTGAGGAGTACCGTTTCTGGACAGCAATGAGACATGCTGAGATACCTCTGAATGCGCAAGCAGAAGAGTTCTGTCCAAGAACAGAGACACCCCGAGACAGGCCTGAGAGGGCGCTAGTACCGGAGTTGCAGCCTGAAGTGGAATCTATTGAGGAGAGACATAGCTTGGAGAGGGAGATTGATGTTCCAGCTGTTGAATCAGAGGATGAGCAAAGTGATACCGAGATGTGGAGAAACAGACCAAGGAGAGCTAGGCAGCCCAGGCGTTGTCTACACCTATGATCAGTTAGGCCAGCCAACCTTTCAACAGCTGAAGACCTGTCATGTTGGTGTGAAGATGTCCGCAGGAACTACCTGTACCAGATCATCATTTGTGTATCCTTTTTATTATGGATAGTTATAAAACACAGAGGAAAAAAATCATATTCATTAGATTCTCTTTAATGTTTATCCATTAAAATTTACAGTTCATGGTAGTAGCAAACACATAATACAGAACAGGAAATATGGACAGTTATTTACAGTTTTTCCCGATTGCTAAAACACTAAAAGTGTCTGCTGAGACCAAATGTCAAAACCATACCGTTTGCATGCATTTTGTACACACAGGCACCAAATGAATAAACACATTGTCGACATGGCACCGTAAACAATTCTGCAACACACCGTACAAAACACTACACAGAGTGTTGCATGTTACACACATTGGTCAATGATGAAACACTGTGAGGTCAGCACGTCCATTCAATAATCAAAACACACACGACATTAGCAACACCCACGCACACACAGTAAAACACTTAACTGGTAAATGAACACCAATCAGCACATATGTAGCGCTATACATTTAACTCAGGTAGCACTTGTCGTGAGACAATCGCGAATATGGAGGCTGAAGAACCAAGGGGAAGAAACGGTAAGAGGGAGAGGAGAATGAGGAAGAGAGAGGATAGAGGGACATGGTCAGCAACAAAGATGTCACAAGTTAGAGTAAAAGATAATTTTTCTGGGTTGGGCTGAGTTCACAACTTTTGGGAAATTCCTCATTAAGACCCTATTGAACAGGTACAAAAGAAGTTCATAACTTACCCGTGATCTATGAAAAACTAAAACATGACTACACTCTGTAAAAAAGGTTGTAATTTGACGGGAAATCCACTGTAAAAGTTGACAGTTTTTTATCTTCAATTGGAACAATGGGAAACATTCTAAAATTTTAGAACTTCTTTTACCTGGTCATTAGGGTCGTACTGAGGAACTTCCCATAAGTTGTGAACTCAGCCCAACCCAGAAAAGTAATCTATTTCTATTAAGACCATCCATCTTCCTCTTGATTACATTCCAGAGGTTTTCAGTGTGGTTGATTTAATAAAAATTTACTTTTGGGCAAAATGGTGATGATATTAACACGATAGATTAGTACAATTTACGGTATGTATAGGCAATGAGCAGTACCAAAAACCCTGCAAAAGGAAAAAGAATGAAACAGGTGGAGGCGGGTTTTGAAGGTAGGTCACAGCTGCGTGGTGGCGTGAAAGGCTTGAGTAAACCTGATGACTTAAAATGGCAACTGTATTATTTGTGAAGTCCTGTAACCATGGTAGGTGTATTCCCGATGTCCACAGATGTATTATAGAAAAGTGTTCTTATTTTTGTTGAAGCATGTAGAGTAACCTGAAATGGGATACAGCAAAGGAGGTCTGTACATCTCCAGATTTTATGTTTGGGTTAGAATTTACCTGACATATTCATTTTTGTGACTGTTGTGGATATTATGTCCACTTCTAGACTGAGTTGCTGTCATGTTAAATGCTCTCCATTTGTAAATGATTTGCTTCAAAGTGAACTGATGGGGCTCCAAACTTTTGGAGTTGGCTTTATAGTCTTCCCCAGACATGCATGTCACTACCCTCTTCCTGATGTCCTCTGAGATCTCTATTCCTCTCAGCATGGTGTGTTCTGCAGTCACCTGTGTGGACGACCCCAGGGTAGAGTCGTCATTCTCAGCCCGAACCCGAAAAAGCCAGATGGCCCGGTCCGGCCATTTACATGTTTAAATAAAACAATAAATAATATTACAAACTGAAGCTCTCGCCATTCGTCATGTCCTCATTGCAATTCTTGTTCAAATAGCAGAATATGCACTGCATAGTGTAGGAAATCATTGTCATCTCAACTGATTTTTTTATGTTTTAAACGATGGAATACTTGTTTTAGAGAATTTGTATGCTGGTTACTGAAAAAGCAGATAGATATGTTTTTACTTCCACATGAATTCTATGAATAGCAGCTTTAATGTTGCACCCATTAGACGGGTTGCAAATTTCTCATTAAATGACCACCTTTACAAAAGCTGTAAAAACTAATTCTGTTGATATTTTGGAAATATGAACATTTTTAGATGAAACAAATGACAGAGGGATTTTTCTTAAACTTTGTTTATCAATGGGCTTGCGTTGGTTCGTCGAACAGGCTTGTCTGACATTTAACAGTCCTACAGTAAAGCACTAGGGCAAAACTGGGCAGAGATTGTCTGCGAGTGAGGGAGGAGAGGCAGCATGTACAATGGTCAGGCAGGAGCTCTGACAGTCATAATTTAAAAGCAGTGAGGTAGATGGTGTTCTCAAATTTCAGGGAGTTTTGTAGGTCATTCCAGTCATTAGCAGATGGAAAATAGAAGAAGTGGCGGTTAAAGGACATATGAGCTTTTGGGGTGATCAAGAGAGATATACCTGGTTGAGTGCAGGCTGCAGGTGTGTGAGTCAATGATAAAAGGTGAATTCATGGTGAGGGTTTGCATAGTAGGGACATGTAGATGAGGTGATACCAGTGGGTCAAGCATTGAGTGTGTAGTGAGAGTCATCCCACTTTCACATATAGGACACAGTGGTGGGTGGTAAACGGGGCATTGGTGACAAATCGGATGGCGTTGTGGTAGACTAAATCAAACTTTTTAGGAGGGAGTTAGAAGCAGTTCTGTAGATGACATCACCGAAGTCCAGGCTCGGTAGGATGGTAATTTTTACCAGGGCGTGTTTGGATGCGTGGATGAAAGAGGCCTTATTGCGGAACAGGAAGCCAATCCTAGATTTAATTTCGGATTGGATTTGGTTAATGTGGGTCTGGAAGGAGAGTGACCAGTCTAACCAGACACCTAGGTATTTTTAGGTGTCCTTATATTCTAGTTTAAACCCATCCAAAGTGGTGATGCTAGTCAGGCTAGTAGGTACAGGCAGTGATTGGTTGAAGAGCATGCATTTAGTTTTGTTACTTTTTTGACCTTGCCAGATTTGATCCCAGTGTTGCAGAGTGGTTAGAAGGTCCCACACTCAAAACCAACTGTGGAGAATGTTGTATTCCCTAGCACACCTTGCTATACAAGGCCTTTCAATAATTGAATTGTCAATCAAGTCATAGCATTGTAATCTGGCCAATTAGTAAACTGCTGTATGTACAGTACCGAAACTCTAAATGCATAATTCCCAAATGCAAGTTTGATCTAAATCTGTCCAGTTATGTCTGAACTATTGTATGTGACTTATCCTGTCACAATGTCCATAGTATTTGTGCCTGTTCTGTGTCACTTCATGGTGGTTTCTCCCTTGTGTTTGGTTTTCCCGCTCTTTGTGTCACATGATCCCATCACATTTTTGTCAGCCTATCAGTTCTGTTGTTTAGTCCACACCTGCACCTCCTTCCTTCGTTAGTATGGTATTTAGTTCTGTCTGTTTGGTTGTTCAGTGTGGTTCATTGTTCTTGTCAAGTTCTTCCTAGTTGTGACAATAAATACATGTTGACTGAAGACGCACCTGCCTCCTTACCTTTGGAACTGTGACAAAATAAACCACCCAGACAAGGAGACAGCGTCTTCAGAGGGAATACTCCACCTTAAAGGGGTACTTTACTGATTAGCATTAAGCTATGAATCAGTAAAAACCCAGTAATATTACTAGACTTATTCTGACCACCCCACATGTCCCCATAAGACAGGAAAACTCTCTATTTTGTGTCTGGAAAAAAATCTTCCGATGACGCAAAATGACGATTTTTGCGTCATTTTGCGTCATCGGAAGATTTTTTGCC
>JACXGM010006414.1:0-32834 GCA_016801145.1 Umbra pygmaea | reverse complement strand
AAACGGCTGATCGAAACGTCACAGAAAGACAAGCTATACCTTAAAAAATCAAGGACAACCGAGGCTTTAAGAGAGTAGGTTTGAAAGCCAGATCAGTATAACACGGATGCTTACTTTCGCGACCGAATACGCGCCTACATTCATTTTCCTATCTCCACAGTCGATTGGATTGCCACCGTGACGTCAGCGTGTGAAAATTTCCCGCGAAATTTCAAATCTTGCTCTTACACTAGCCAGGCATGTATTAAACATATCTCACTGTTCTACAAATGTCTGGGAGAAGCTACTAGCACCTCCAGATCGCTGTAGGGTGAAGTATCCCTTTAACATCCCTAGTAGTTGTATTTTCAGAGTTGAGTTCAGAAATACTCGTGAAAATGTAGCTTGCGTGGACGCTACCGCACTACTTGATCAATAAATTAGCTTCACTACTGTAAAGCTATTTGATTCAGAAAACAGTGACGCTACGATCACGCTACTGAAAAATGTAATTAAACTAGTAACGGCGCTACTTGTAGCGACGCTACTGCCCATCACTGCGTTTATGACTGTGATCCACTAGTCTCTTATTCACTATACTTTCCCTAAAATAAGCCAGCAATGAAAAAAAATATATATAATAGTGTGAAAAGTACAGTTGCAGTGAAAAGCATATTAGAATGATTTCTGAATGATCACGTGACACTGTAGAATACTTAACTGGAGCAATAATGCAGAAAATTCAGGTTTAATCACAGAAACAAATTACATTTTAAAATATATTCAAATAGAATACAGTTATTTTAAATTGGAAAAATATTTCACCATAATATTGTTTTTGCTGTTGGATCAAAAAAATAATTACATTCTTAATGATAAAATATAAAAAATTCACAGTGATCTGATTCTCTAATGTGTTTTTACTACTACAACATTACTGTACAACATTTACATGTGAAGACGAGCTGAGAGTACAGAATATTATACTGTAAATAGAAAAATTAGCTAGACTAGATAGTTAATATGTGCATATTAACAGCCTTGAATTAACCATTATTTAATATTATTACCATAACATGATTAAATGTAAATAAATTAAGCGTATCAGCCATCACAAATCAAAAATGAAATATTTTACCCATGACAAGTATCACTCGTCACGTTGTGTAAGTTCCATTACAAAACAGCGTGGGGGCACACCTGCGCTTATGATTTCCCGATGGTAAAAACAAATTATATGTTGTTGTATTACTTTTTAACAAAGGTCAAACTGAAATGCAGTTACGGGTTTTAGACCAGCAAATGTGGTTACATTTTCATCAACAGGTTACAAACTAGGTTGTTGTAGCCATAGGGGTGCTCAGTTTTTCCTGTTGTAAAATACATTTGGCCAAAATTGCAATTTACAAAAGATGAAATGTGTATGCACAGGCTATTTAAGTGTAGGCTGTATATTGGCAATAACTAGATGGCAAATGCTAGACGTCTCTCGTCCCGCATGTCTCAGTCAGACATCAAATAAGTAAAATATTGCCTTTATAGACATAGTGTTTAGTACTTATTCAAACATCAAGGTCTTTGTTTACCTTTGCAAAACTACGATTAGCTGCCTGCTGATGTGCGGGTGTTGCAGAACTGTAGTGCATTCAGTCAAGATAAAGGGGGCGGAGTTATCAGGTTTACTGACAGTTTTAGGAGCGAACAAGATTTACACAAGCTGTTTTTAAGAAATTCCATTGGCTAAATATTTGTAAAACAGACAGAAAGACGTAAAGGGTGACCAATAGCATTGATTTATTGAAGAAAAAAACACCACCACCCAAAAAAAGGGCACTTCGGACAAAAAGGGCATGTGCTCTGCACAGGTTGAGCCCTACCTGTGCACGTGCCTGATTGAACTCAAAAATCTTTGTGATTTGGCAGTTTTGCACCTACAAGTTTCTGTATCCATCTAATGGGCAGAGTCTGTATTGTATAGACTCTGCCAGCAGTTGCTCAAGTAACTGAAATAATGACATGCTTTCTTCCTGGTTTTGTTTTGTTATCATCGCTGATTATTTGGGCAAATTACAATTGGGCGTCATCGATGCTTAAACATGAGGACAGATCACAACCAATGAGAAATATTAGAAGGGGTTTGGCTTAGATTTTGAATTATTTTTGTGCTGTTTAAGGCAGGCCAGAACTATTAATTTGTATAGCATAGCGACATAGAAGTTAAATGAGGCAATTTACCAAACTATGCCAAATGTTCTCCTGTGTTTCAGAGATTATAAAATGCATTATCCTGCCTTTGAAAGACTACTCACTTCACATTGTAGGTGTAAAATATTTCTGCTCATTAGCTGAGATAATGAAGAGGTTGGACATGCTGAATAATGTTTGATTGACTGATCTCTGCTTCCCTGGTCAGTTTGTTTCTCCAGAACACTACTACAGGGTTTTGTTTGCATGTAGCTGGTGCTGTGTGGTACCTTCTGGACCTTCAATGTGTCATGCTGACAAAATAATTAGCTGGCTACTGATATGACAATGAACTCCATTCTTAACTCAACTGCAACCTCAAGACTGGCTTCAAAATCACCAGGAACATGGGCTACTTAGTTGGGACCCACCATGCCTGTAGGGGGACTCTGGGACTCCCATTGAAAACACCTACCTCTTTATTTGAAAATACAAAGTAAAAAGATAATGCCTCAACAAGGTCTTTTACCTGCCACAACCTGAAGCTCATGCGCCTTGATCTTCTCCAAACAGTGAGAGGCGGTGAGTATCCAGGAGGGTTTGTACAAGACTCCTCCACAGAAGCCCTTCCCATTTCTCATTAACAACACCTGTGGGAATAAACCAGAGTAGGTACCGACACTCAAACAATACAGTTACACAGGCAGACCAACTCTGATGCTTTTTATTCTTTTTATTTCTTTAATAAAATCTCACACCAGATTTAGTGTTTTAGTACTAATATGTGAAAAAAACAACAACTGGATATTGCTGCCAGTTTAACACAGCCAGTGACAGAATTGGTGCTCTCTGGAACCTAAACTGGGTCTCAATATGTCCTTGAATTTGAATCCTTTGACAAACTTTTTTTGGTTTCAAAACCATCTTTTCACAGAGAATTCCACATGAAAGACACAATTCAGCTTGAAACCATAAACGGTTCTCCCAGAATCCATAAAGAGATCCCCTGAGGAAAGTTAACAAAAACTTGTGAAACACATTTTCTAGGAGTACATGTCTGAACAGTGTTTCTGAGCTGAGGCCCCTGGCTCCCACCGTACCTGCCATGGACAGTGACCCTTAGGGCACTCTGTTCCACCCACAATGCGTGAGCGGGGACTCAGCGGGTTGTCTCCATCCTCCGCCCTCCCACCTAGCACAGGAACCTTTCCGCAGGCGATTGTTTCTGGGGCAAAAAGAGGTCAGATGAATACGACATCTTAAGGGTACTTCGAGGTTTAAGGTCATTTTGATTGTCACATGCACAAGATGCTATTGCATGTACAGTGAAAATATGGTTCCAAGTATCCAGAAATGCAGTAATAATAAATGGTCTGAAAGATAAATAAAGAATCTAAGCAAACAATAAGGGTTGAAAAATGGGACAAGAGAACAATAATATTATACAATCTGTACATGTAAACAGTACCCACAGAATGGGTGGTGATCAATGTGCAGATATTTATAGTGACTATACTGTATACAGTACAGATGTGGCTGAACATATTGGTACCCTTTTTATATTTTTATTCCAATATTGCACCATTCCCCTGAAAATCTTTAAAATTACAATATCATTGTCATTCATATATGTATGCCTGGCCAGTATTATTTCTACCCTCTAGAAGCTATATGAAATAACTCTATTGTAGTGTTCACGTTCCTGTGAGTGCTGTTGCCAATATATTACATTTTCTTCTAACTGCTTACACAGAAAATGTCACACAATACTTGAGACCTGTCACACAATGAGCAGAACCACACATCAAGTCTGCTGGACTAAAAGTCAATTCTCAGCCTTTCACTCAGTGTTCATTTCTATAAAACACAGTGTGCAGATCGCAACATGACAAGCAATTAGGGAGCAACCTAATTGTTGGTGCCAAACACAACCAATCAAAAATGCTACTCCCATTCACTGCATCTCACAAACACACAACATGTGTAGACACTAATTGCAGAATCAATCACCACCCAATCGCTGGATTGGTAACGGCCCATAAATAGTCTGCAAAGTCCCAATTACCCAGTCAGAAAGGATGCAGACATTGCAGGGATAGTGCGGGAACGTGAACGACACTGAGAACAAGGACCAGGACCAGGAGGTAGAGGACGAGGGCGACGAAGAGGTGGGAGGAAGGCTGTCTCCGATGAGATCAGAATAATGCTGGTTGAACGTGTCGTCAACCACGGGTTAATGATGAGGGAGGCCGGACTAAGGGTCCAGCCCAACCTGAGTCGAGACACCATGGAATCCATAATCTGTACCTTGCGACATGTATGGGACCATCTAATGGAGACGCCAGCAGAGTCATATGGTATTGTATGACATGTGGTAGACGTGGAGTTCAGAATCGCCCATGTCCCGCACGGCATTGTAGGGGCGGCCGGCACCAGTAATGTGTTTACAACAACCTGTCACACCCTTGTACCATCCTTGTACCATACTGCAGACACTGTTGTCGGTTTCCCTACAGAGTGGAAAGGCATGACCAGTGTGGAGTACGAGGGCGCATGTTCACGCAGGAACAAGAGCAGGCCATCGTGAACATGGTTGTAGCCAACAATACCATTATTCTGCCATTATAGATACGCAACCGAATAATGAATGATGAGGCAGTGTTCCACAACATCGACACCATCAGCCAGACGCCTTTGCAACGCGTCCTTCAACGGCACAGAGTGACGATGAAGCAGGTGTACAAGGTGCCATTTGAGAGGACCTTGGAGGCTATTCTGACATCCTGCAAAGAAATTCAAGCAGAAACTCTCCATAAACTCACAAGTTGAATGGATGCAAGAATTGTGAAGGTGACATCAAAGAAGGGGTCCTATGTTAACATGTAACATGCCCTGTTAAGATGTGTTTGATTGGAATAGCTTTTGATTTCAGTAAAAATGTACTCATAATGCTACAAATTCAACAAATGACCAGTTCTTTACAACCTATAAAATGTTTTGAAACTCTGTTGTGCATAAAAATTTGAAACAGTGCATTTTAAGTTTTTAATTTTTGAAAAGAATACTGTTTTCATTGGGTGGTTTGTTCAATTAAATTCAACCTATACACTAATGATTGATGACTTGAAAATTATACTGATTGCCATTTGCATTGACTATTTAGGAAAATCAGTGTAAAATATAATTTGCATAATAATTTGGAATTCGGTGTAGAAAGGCAAAAGTGACTTGTTCTCTGAACACACAACAAATTTAACCTTGAAGCAGCTAACAGGAAACTGAGGCTACAATTGGCATATGCCCACCAAAATTGGACAATAGAAAATTGGAAAAGATTTGCTTGGTCTGATGAGTCTTGAATTCTGCGGCAACATTCAGATGATAGAGTCAAAATTTGGCTTAAACACATCTTTCAAGAGGGAGCGCAAATTTGGATAGTGCTGCCCGAGATTTGGGTTGGATAAATTAGATTATCTATCCTGCCACGTTGGTTTCCAATGACTCCGTTTGTAAATATCATGCACCTGTAAATTCAATCACGATGCATAGTTGGTAATAAGAATTTAGTTTAATCAACATAAAAGCATGGATCCATCCTGCCTTGTATAAACGGTTCTGGCTGGTTGTGATGTAAGGGTGTTGGGGACATTTCCTCGGCACACTTTGGACCCGTTAGTACAAATTGAGCATTGTTAAAATGCCACAGCCTACCTGAGAATTGATGCTGACCATGTCCATTCCTTTATGGCCACAGTGTACCCATCTTCTAATGGCTACTTTTAGCAAGACCATACACCATGTCACCTTAGCTCATATTCTCTCAAACTGTTTTACTGTACATGACAATGAGTTCATTGTACCTAAATGGCTTCCAAATTTCCCAGAACGCAATCTAATTGAGCACCTTTAGGATGTGGTGGAACGGGAGATTCGCATCATGGATGTGCAGCCGACAAATGTGCAGCAACTGTGTGATGCAAAAATGTTATTATGGCCCAAAATTTCTGAGGAATGATTGCAGCACCTTGTTGAATATATGCCACTAAGAATTAAGGCAGTTCTGAAGGCAAAAAGGGGCCCAGCGTGATACTAACAAGGTGTACCTAATGAACTGGCCAGGGATTGAGTGTGTGTGTGTTTGTGTGTGTACATGTAAACAGTGACAAAACAAACTGGATGATACAGTGAGATGTACAAGGAACATTTGAGAGAGGTGACCCTTCATGGATCATTTGTTTATAGCCTATATACAACAATCCATAGTGTCCATAGAAACAGTAGCAAAACAGATATACAATAACATGATGCTGTGTGGTGGTCAATGTTCTAGAAGAAACAAGGTTCTCTGTTTCATTTAGAAGAAAACCAGATGCCTCCACAGATAACATTATTTACAGTGTCTTGCTAAAGTATTCGGCCCCCTTGAACATTTCAACCTTTTGCCACATTTCAGGCTTTAAACATAAAGATATAAAACTGTAATTTTTTTACTATCACAGTGCACCTGCTCTGTGATAGTCTCAGAGGTCCGTTGAAAGCACAGAGAGCATCATGAAGAACAAGGAACACACCAGCCAGGTCTGAGATACTGTTGTGGAGAAGTTCAAAGCCGGATTTGGATACAGAAAGATTTCCCAAGCTTTATACATCCCAAGGAGCACTGTGCAAGCGATAATATTGAAATGGAAAGAGTATCAGACCACTGCAAATCTACCAAGAACCGGCCGTCGCTCTAAACTTTCAGCTCATACAAGGAGAAGACTGATCAGAGATGCAGCCAAGAGGCCCATGATCACTCTGGATGAACTGCAGAGATCTACAGCTGAGGTGGGCGAGTCTGTCCATAGGACAACAATCAGTCGTATACTGCACAAATCTGGCGTTTATGGAAGAGTGGCAGGAAGAAAGCCATTTCTGAAAGATATCCATAAAAAGTGTAGTTTAAAGTTTGCCACAAGCCACCTGGGAGACACACCAAACATGTGGAAGAAGGTGCTCTGGTCAGATGAAACCAAAATTGAACCTTTTGGCAACAATGCAAAAGGTTATGTTTGGCGTAAAAGCAACACAGCTCATCACCCTGAACACACCATCCCCACTGTCAAACATGGTGGTGGCAGCATCATGGTTTGGGCCTGCTTTTCTTCAGCAAGGACAGAGAAGATGGCTAAAATTGATGGGAAGATGGATGGAGCCAAATACAGGACCATTCTGGAAGAAAACCTGATGGAGTCTATAAAAGACCTGAGACTGGGACGGAGATTTGTCTTCCAACAAGACAATGATCCAAAACATAAAGCAAAATCTACAATGGAATGGTTCACTAATAAACATATCCAGGTGTTAGAATGGCCAAGTCAAAGTCCAGACCTGAATCCAATCGAGAATCTGTGGAAAGAACTGAAAACTGCTGTTCACAAATGCTCTCCATCCAACCTCACTGAGCTCGAGCTGTTTTGCAAGGAGGAATGGGCAAAAATTTCTGTCTCTCGATGTGCAAAGCTGATAGAGACATACCCCAAGCAACTTACAGCTGTTATCGCAGCAAAAGGTGGCGCTTAAGTATTAACTTAAGGGGGCTGAATAATTTTGCATGCCCAATTTTTCTTTTTTTTATTCGTTAAAAAAGTTTGAAATATCCAATAAATTTCGTTCCACTTCATGATTGTGTCCCACTTGTTGTTGCCTGAAATGTGGCAAAAGGTCGAAAAGTTCAATGGGGCCGAATACTTTCGCAAGGCACTGTACTAGTGATCATACAGTGTTAACAATGTCCCATCGCTTGTCACATCTCACCTTTGGTCAGGCAACTCTGTCTATCAGGCCCCAGGAAGTAGCCATCGGCGCATGAACAGTTGCGTCTCCCCACATCTTCCTCGCAGAAATGCTCACAGCCCCCGTTGTCATGCAAGCAGGAGTCAGGAATGGCCTTGAATACTGACGGAAACAATACATTTACCTTTGGATATGAGAAAAGGAAACCCTCGGAACCAAAGTTACCACAGAAACTTTCCCCAATGAGGAGTCTTTACCTAGCTCGCAGTTCCGACCACTGAAGCCTTGCAGACACAGGCAGGTATAAGTGGGCATCTTCCCCGAGACGCTAGAGCACCGTCCTTTGTTCTGACATGGAGCGGACAGGCAGCTATCTATAACTGTAAAGATTAATGCAATTACAGTGCATTCGGAAAGTATTCACAGCGCTTCAATATTTCAGAAAATTGATTAAATTCATTATTTGCCTCTACATTTTTGAAACAATACCACATAATGACAATGTGAAAGAAGTGTGTTTAAAATCTTAGCAAATTTATTAAAAATAAAAATGAAAAAAGCACATGTACATAAGTATTCACAGCCTTTTGCATGACAATTAAAATTGAGCTCAGCTGCACTGTTTCCACTGATCATCTTTGAGATGTTTCCATAACCTGATTTGAGTCCACTTGTGGTTAACTCAGTTGATTAGACATGATTTGGAAAGGCACACACCTGTCTATATAAAGTCCCTCAGAGCACAAACCAAGCCATGAAGTCCAAGGAATTGTCTGCAGACCTCAGAGACAGGATTGTATCGAGGCACAGATCTTGGGAAGGGTACAGATAAATATCTGCAGCATTGAATGTCCCAATGAGCACAGTGGCCTCCATCATCTGTAAATGGAGGAAGTTTGGAACCAACAGGACTCTTCCTAGAGCTGGCTGCCCAGCCAGCCTTCTCCCCTGATCACAGTCTGGCTGGCTAGAGCAGGCTGCCCAGCCAGACTGTGATCAGGGGAGAAGGGCCTTAGTCAGGGAGGTGACCAAGAACCCAATGGTCACTCTGACAGAGCTTTTCTCTGTGGAGACAGGAGAACCTTCCAGAAGAACAACCATCTCTGCAGCACTCCACCAATCAGGTCTGTATGGTAGAATGGTCAGATGGAAGCCACTCAGTAAAGGGCACATTGGAGCCAGTTTGGAGTTTGCCTGAAATGAAGGACTCTCAGACAATAAGAAACAAAATTATCTGGTATGATGAAACAGAGATTGAACTCTATGGCCTGAATGGCAAGCGTCATATCTGGAGGAAACCAGGCACCGCTCATCACCTGGCCAATACCATCCCTACATGTGGTGGCAGCATCATGCTGTGTGCATGTTTTTCAGCGACATGAACTACTGTAGGAGACTAGTCAGGATTGAGGGAAAGATGAATGCAGCAATGTACAGAGACATCCTTGCCGAAAACCTGCTCCAGAGCGCTCTGGACCTCAGACTGGGGCAAAGGTTCATCTTCCAACAGGATAATTACCCTTCACACACAGCCAAGATAACAAAGGAGTAGCTACAGGACAACTCTGTAAATATCCTTGTGCGGCCCAGCCAGAGCAGAGACTTGAAGCCGATTGAACATCTCTGGAGAGATCTGAAAATGGCTGTGCAGCGATGCTCCCTATCCAACCTGACGGAGCTTGAGAGGTTCTGCAAAGAAGAATGGGAGAAACTGTCCAAAAATAGGTGTGCCAAGCTTGTAGCATCATACTCAAACAGATGTGAGGATGTAATTGCTGCAAAAGGTGCTTCAACAAAGTATTGAGTAGAGGCTGTGGATAATTATGTACATGTGATTTTTTCAGTTTTTTATAGATTTGCTGAGATTTCAAACACACTTCTTTCACATTGTCATTATGAGGTATTGTTTGTAGAATTTTGAGGGAAGTAATGAATTTAATCAATTTTGGAATAAGGGTGTAACATAACAAAATGTGGAAAAAGTGAAGCGCTGTGAATACTTTCCAGATGCACTGTATGTAAGTTTGGGATCTCAACACAACTTCAGGAAGTGTTGGTAGTGCCTGCACCTTTATAATTGTTTCTTTTGGTAGTGAGATTAACACAAAATACTCTGTTCAGAAGCTCACCATTGTAGTTTTTCCAGAACTCCTCCTAGAGAGAGAATGTAGACATTTCACTGGGGATGTCAGGCAGGAGTCATGTAAACACACATTATTGTTTATGGTCTGTTTGTGTTCAGAGTCTGGTTCATCTATGCACTGACCGTGGCCTGTTCATGCTCGAACACCTCCCGCACCTCCTCTTTGGAACACTTCTCCTCAAGGCACTCCCGTTCCAGGTCGCCCTTCTTCAGTTCTTCAAACCAGCCAGAGTTTGCACGCCTGGGCCTGATCAGGAGTCCGTGGGCCTGGTCCCGCCCCAAAAACACTGGAAGGCCAGATGAGGGGTTAACACACACAGACAGGACAAAGACAGACGGATAGGTACTGTATGTATTGTACATAAATTAAGGCAGATTTACACAAATACGCACAAACACACAACCAATGTTAACTAACCTGAGGCAGAATGACCACAGCAGATACTGAGGGTAAAACAGAGAATATGAAGCCACATGTTGACAACACTTACAGGATCAAACTAGGCTGCTTCTCTTTTCCACTCAGTTCAAACAGGTCCAAAGTCTGGATGATTTGGGCACCATCCCTCCCTCAGTCACTGCCCCCATGCAAGCTCATCACCTCCCCCCTCCTCAATTTTAGTTACAACTTGGCTACTTGTACTGTACATTAAGATGGGTTGTCTTATTTAAAAGGACTTATTGGTGATAGGTAGTAGTCAATAATAGTACAACTTTTTTGCAGCATCACAATACATTTTTGTTACACTGACGTAAAGGTACATTGTAGAATTAGTGAAAACAGAACTGAATGAGTGAAGACAGAACTACTTTCTTTTTCAATGAGCAGCATAATTACTAAAGCTGTAGAACATTTCATTCATATGTTAAAAATCGAAAGTCAGTTTAGGACAATTTATTTCCTACACAATGCAGTGCACATTTTGCCGGTTGAACAGGAGTTTCGATGCGGATATGACAAGTTGTCCTTCCACAGTGTATGTCAACGTGCACGCGCTGGGGTCAGCCCTATGTTCCCACAGCCCTATGTTCCCACAGCCTAGTGGTCCCACAGCCCTATGTTCCCACAGCCTAGTGGTCCCACAGCCCTATGTTCCCACAGACTAGTGGTCCCACAGCCCTATGTTCCCACAGCCTAGTGGTCCCACAGCCCTATGTTCCCACAGCCTAGTGGTCCCACAGTCCTATGTTCCCACAGCCTAGTGGTCCCACAGTCCTATGTTCCCACAGCCTAGTGGTCCCACAGCCCTATGTTCCCACAGCCTAGTGGTCCCACAGTCCTATGTTCCCACAGCCTAGTGGTCCCACAGTCCTGTGTTCCCATAGCCTAATGGTCCCACAGCCATATGTTCCCACATTTCTAAGAATTTTTGGTAACACTTTCTATGAAGTACATTTTATAATGCTTTATAATACTATGTATAACGCATCATAACATGAACTATAAGTATTTATAATGATGTATAAGTTGTTATAAATACACATATAAAGCTCTATGTTGCTTTATAGATCATTATCTATAATGACTTATAAGGCTCTACTTTTGAGAAATGCATAATGTCTTACAACCACACTGATTTATAAACATAGATGAGATCGTTAAAATACATAATATTAAAAAAGAATGTATTATAACACTACATGATTTTATGTATTATAATGTTTTATTAACATGTACTGTGTGTATGTTTGTTGTTAATACTATACCATAATATAAACATATAATGTATTATAATGCTTTATGAAGCACTATAATGTTTTATTGTTGGCTCTAAGTAAAGTGATACACTTGATTATTTGACCTTATTGATGAATATGCTCAGGCTTAAATTGGATATAATAGATCAATGTATAATTAGTATTTGTAGGTGTTCAGTAAAGTTTGATAACTTTCCCCTGTGAAACCAAAATACATCAGAGTAAATGTAACGTTCCCCAGTTCCTCTTCCCTGGGAACTACAGCTTCCCTATTCTTGGCCACTCAGAACTACATTTCCCATAACCCGGACTCAATTATCCAAATTCAGTACACCTGCTCTCACTCACTCAGTATATTAGACACACACACTCCATTGCCTCTTTGCGAGGTATTGTGAGTATTGATTTTCTTCTTACTGAGCATTCATTCATTCATGTCTTGTTGTTCCGGTCTGACCTTTGCATTGTTGTTACGTATTCTGCCTTGGATTATCGTCTGTACCGTCGCCTACATTCTGGTATTGTTATTCTGGCCTGACCCCTGCATTGTTAAGTATTCTGCCTTGGATTATCCTCTGTGCCTTCGCCTGACCGGTTGCAGCCTTGTTTTGACTCTAACCTGAGATAATAAACATTATTATTGTTTTATATTGGGAGTGATCATTACAGTAAACATATTTTTTATTCAAAATTGTAAACTTGTTGTACATGCACTACAAGGTTATATAACTTCAATGTTGTGAACATACACTGCAGAAAACTTCAAAACCAATATATATATATATGTATAGAGCATACTGTAGTACTTTCTACGCATTCTTCGCTATACAACAAATTGTCAAGTGTTCAATTAACACTGTCAGTAAACTCATCTGTGTTTCTAAATCAGTGTGGTTATAAGACATTATGCATTCTCAAAACTAGAGCCTTATAAGTCATTATAGATAATGATCTATAAAGCAACATAGAGCTTTATATGTGTATTTGGTAACACTTTATTTTGAGAGTCCAAAAAGTGTATCTGTAGATGCTCTACAGATTATCTGCAGACGATCAACAACATTTTAACAAAATATCTACTAACCCTAACTCTAATCCTAACCTTAACCCTTCCCCTAGGGTTAAGCCTAACCTTAACCATTACCCTGTAACATTCTAAACTTACCCCTACCCTTAATCTACAAAATTAGTTGCATATTAACAGATAGTTTGTTGATAGTTTATTGATAGTCATATCATCAACTAACTGTCTGTAGAGCAGATGGAATTTCGGACTCTCCAAATAAAGTGTAACTGTGTATTTATAACAACTTATACATCATTATAAATACTTATAGTTAGTGTTATAATGCCTTATGGATAGTATTATAAAGCATTATAAAATGTACTTCATAGAAAGTGTTACAGAATTTTTTTTCACTGAATATTAGGCCCTATGTTCCCACATCCTTATGTTCCCACATTTCTAAGATGTTACTTAAAATTAGGCCCTATATTCCCATATTTCTAGGACATTTTCAAAATTAGATCTTGTGTTCCTACATTTCCCTTCAATTTAAGCCCGATCCTCCTACAAGTTATTTTGGAAGCACTTTATAGTAAATGAATGAATGAATGAATGAATGAATGAATGAATGAATGAATGAATGAATGAATGAATGAATGGGTAATTTTATTTGGATCAGCAGCAGGAGAAATTGTCACAATCACAATCATTACAAGAAAAAATAAAATAGGCTGATCGAAAAGGGTTTTGGCTGAAGCAGAGCTTATAAGTACAAATATGCATACGGTATATACCATATTTTAGCAAATATACCGTGCACGATATGCACGTTTTTACAAACAGCGCACCCCCCCCATGTGCATTATTTTTGTTCTGTACTGTTGTTATAGCCCAATGTGGAATACAAAATAAATTGTGGTTCAACATGTATTTTAATATTCAAACGTGCCTATATGTTATACTAGTGTCTGGATAAATATCAACATAATGTCAAATATCAAATAGGCTAATTGGCATCCAACCAGAAAAACTATAATTGTTGGTTTCTATTGAGTACTTGAGAAAAGACCTCCAGTAAGCAAATCAAACTACAAACTGGACATTTACTATATGTAACACTAAAGTACCATTAATCAGCATGACAGAGGGATCTCCAACCTTGTCCTCGTCAACACTCTCACCTGTGTTAGATACTAAAATTAGTATTTGTGTCACTTTCAAATGTGTGACCACAACTCTACAATGTTTTGGTTACAACTGGTTTCTCTTAAGAAAGTACACACACCAATGCTGGTAGGTTGTTTTCTAATAAAGACAGTTTGGACAGTTCTCTAGGGATTTCTCTTGTTGTTGAGGAGAATTTTAAAGGACAGCATGTTTTGTTTTGGTGCATTTTTATTATTTTTACTGACAATACAATAGGAAGCAGAAGGGAGGAGATTTAGGAGGAGACACAGAGGAAGAGCACAGACAGTTAGCCGCACCTGGGCTTAAACCCCCATCCCCAGCTGATATTAGTGGAATGGAGTCTGGAGCTTAGACCACTACACCCCTCGGCACAAAGGGCACTCCATTTTAGAGGGTTGCCATGGTCTGGTTGATCCAGCCCAGGAAGTTAGAGACACGGGTATAGATCCCGTAGCGCTTTGCTTCGGCGCACCCCTTTCCCCAGCTCACCACGCCCGTCAAAAACCAGGTGTTCTTGTAGTAGGTTACCAGAGGCCCTCCACTGTCCCCCTGGCAGGCATCTCTTCTCCCTTCCTTGTACCCAGCACAAAGCATGTCCCTTGTCACATGGAGGCCTGCGCTTTTACACTCCTGCAGGGTGACGCGTGGCACCTCCAGCCTCTGGAGATATCTGGCAAGGGGACCTGATTGCGACAGGCGGCCCCAGCCACTCACCACGGAAGTGAGCTGGGCCCCCAGCGTGCGGTCGAAAGAACCGTCCAAGGCTGGCAGGCACACCGGCACTACATAGGTACCCAGCACCACCTCTTTCCTGAGGTAGAGCAGGGCCAGGTCCCGTTCCGTGGTGTTGTGTATGTATTGGGGGTGGATCAGCATCTTTTCCACCTGCCGACCCTGTTCCGTGCCCTCATTTAGATTGCGGTCGTGCTCACCTTGAAGAGGGAGGAACTCAGGATCAGTGGACATAGAATGTGAGCACTGGGACTGTAGCAGCAGAAATACTGGTCTGGGTTGAGACAACAGCAGTACACTCACCCACTATGACCTGCCAATGCTGGGGACTTGTGCCCACTACACAGTGGGCAGCTGTTAGGATCCACCTTGGAGCCAAGATAATTCCCCCACATTTAAAGTCATTGAAATACTTCAGCAATGCCTGGGTGAGTGAAGAGCCAGAGGAGGACAGATTGATACAGAGGGAGATTAAGACAGCCATTTCTGAACACAGACATTAATCCTCACAGCACCTCATTTTTCATACAAATGTTTATCCAGGTCAACACTGTACCTGCCACGGACACTCTCCCTTCGGGCACAATTCTCCTTTCACAACCCTTGGCCCGAATGTTGACGTTTTCACAACTCTTCCGCATGGATAGGAAACTAAGAGGACATATGAGGGTGGAGGTAAAGGGGACAGAACACAAGCAAGAGAAGGACTTCATATGGCCAACACAAAGTGCACCACAAAAGGCCTTAAGAAACACGGCTGAGTGATGGGTTGGTCCCAGTGCCATACAGACCTTGAGGTAAGCAGCTCTGACTGTCATTGCCCAGGGTATAGCCAGGGGCACAGTGACATTTGTGGGACCGGTCTGGAAACTCTTTACAGAACTGCTCACATCCCCCGTTTTTATACAGACAACCATCATACGAACCCCTGGAGGCTATAGTCATGGAGACAGGAACCAAGATATGGAAAGTAATATTGATGTAGATCCAAAGGCCAGTGACTGAAGTGGTTTAAGAGACAGATACCTACACATGGAGCAGGTCCGTCCCTCAAATCCATGCAGACAGATACAGAAGAAGGTGTTCATCTGGCTCACACATGTAGCATTATTCAGGCAGGGTCCAGATTCACACTGATCCACAACTATAGATTATTGAAATCATTATAATTATCCAATTGAAATAAACATGTGGCAAACTGAGTGTAGCTGAGTCCCCTGAAAATATCCTACCTGAGTAGCTCTTCCAGAACTGCTTCTAAATACAAGAGAATTGTCAGTTTAAAGGATTCCACTTTTTTTAGACGGTTACGAAAGGAACTTGTTTCCTCATATTCTATTTGGTTTTCTTGTGTTTTTTAACTCACCAAGTGTTCCGGGAGCGTGAAGATCTCCCGTGCTTCCTCGTAGTTACATTTCTCTTCCAAACACTCTCTCTCCAGGTTCCCTATTCTCAGCTCCTCGAAAATGCTGTTAGCACGCCGTGAGCGATGACGGAGCACCCCACTAGCTTCTGGTCTGCTCACGAACACTGGAGCTAGAGTAACAGAATGAGAGAGGGTGTTTCTTATGTAACTCTCAGTATTTTCTGGATAGATCTTTTACCTCCTATACCTGGTATCACCCATAAATCACTTTTTGTGGATATTATATTTTTCATTAATTCTATTGTCTAGTCCTTTTTTAATACATTAATATCTTGTTCCTATCTTATAACCACTTGGAGTTGGATCTTAAAGGCTTATAAGTAAGCATTTTACTGTAAAGGGCACACCTGTTGTATCTGGTCGAAAGTAGTGCCCTCACAATTATGACTGTTAATCAATGTATCCAACACATTTCCACAGGAACAAAGTGCACATAAAACTGAATAATACCAATGAAAGTCATATTTTGGTTGAGATTACTGTATGAATCAGCTGCTGTAAACAGCCTCTGTTCAAAAGTGAGACAAACTGACACACAGGAAGTCAAGTAATTTGTTGCCTTCATGTGGTGCGCTACCTAGGTGGAACCAGGCCCCACATCAGTCATTGTGGACCTAAGGTCTAAGACTCACCGTCAGGCTGCCCGGTGCAGGCTGGGAAACACAAGACCAGCAGGATAAGGTGGCTGAAGTTCACTCTCACACCATCTGCAGAGGTAGAGAACTCCATTACTGAGCTCTTAGGCTTGACCAAAGTTCAGACCTCTTACAAACACTACTAACAAAAACACAGAGCCAGTCAGTCTCTCGTTCCAAACATATTTGAGAAAACCCAAGTTGGCTGGGACTCTAACGTTGTGAAATACAGTGGATGCGTTACTAGTAACACACCAGCAGAGGGTGCTGTTGTCTAGTTTACGATGTACCTAGATACTGTACAATGGCTTGGAGGCAATGTCTTATGGTCGTTGTTTAAGCTCTAGTGAGAGTTTGAAGATAACCTAGAAATGGATTAGAACCAGTGATGTGACTTAGGATAGTGTTTAGTATCATTTAGTTTTGTAAGAAGCTGACAGATAACACTGAAAACCATTAGGGGTAACTGCCTTGCTTATGGACAGAACAAGAGGAATTCACCATGAGGGTTCAGGGATTCAATGTAGCAAAGTTTTAGTATGTATTTATTATAGTAAATTTCCATTACAATGTTATGGAGGAGGATGACCATTGTCAATAAGGAGATCTTAAATACACCCAAGTAAGTTCAAGACAAAGTGGCTTTGGTAACACCATTTATTGGGACTGAAAAAATAAAACATTCAAACAACCAAAAAATATGTAAAACAAAATTTTTTCATTAACAAGGAGAATGTACATAAAAATGTGATTATAAATGACTGACCAGAATAAATATTCTAATGAAATGAAAAATAATTCAAATATTAAAAGTTTACATTTAAATGCCATAATCAAACCACACCGTGCTCCATACTATTTCCTTTATGTTTGGATGAGGAATGTGGAAATGTTGCAGGGTAGTTCATCTGATTCCACTTACCTCAATAAATGCATATCATCATCACATTAGTCAGAAAAATAAGTTTCAACATATTTTCTTTTCAACCTCAGAATGAGCCTAATTGTGTTACCTCTAACTGATCCCTTATGGAAACAGACCAAAGAACCATAGAAGTACACTTGAAAGATAATGGCTCTTCAGCTAAGGTAAAACATGCAAAAACCTGGATGGGCCCCAATAGCAAAATAATCTAGCATAGTCAACTGTTCTGATCTTATTGCAGATTTCCAAATCTCAAGATTGAACAATAATAAATAAACAGACATGTCAGCATATTTTGCAATAAGTTACAAAGCATCTTCCTGTAGATGCTTATGATCATTTCTGAAGCCGTCCCCTGTAGTTCTGTATGGGGCGTTCTCAGTGCATCTGCTTCAGAATTTCCTTGATCGGCTCTGCAGCGTTCAGTAGTCCATCCTTCCACACCTGGGGTATAGAGCCGTCTGTGTAACCGGCCCTGGCCCCCAGCAGAGCCCCTAACGCAGCACCCCGGTTACAGTTCTCTCCTGAAACACAAAAGACGCACAGACAATAGAGAACACCTTTTCCAAAACAGATCCCTTAAAACAGATGACACGGCAAACCAAGCAAACCAAGAACATTACATATTTTACCGCCACAGTTGGTATTTGCCAGCACCCCTCCACAGGGGTCATCGTGAAACTGGTGTGCCAGGTAGAACATACTGCTGAGTGCACCTACAAGGAGAAGAACCCTTCAATTAGCTGGAATTAAACAGCAAAAAAACTGGATTTATGGGGAGCATATGGAGAGGTAACCTTTGGTGTAGCAGGCCAAGCCAAGCATTTCCACCGCATTCTGGTGAACCTTGAGCCTCTCCTCGGAAGACACCGGAAACCTGACTGCTTTCTCTATGTAGGGCTTGGAGGTCTCCCATGCGTTCAGCGTGGGCGACTGGAGGGCTGCCTCCGCCAGCTCCTTCAGACAGGCCCCGTTCAGCGTGGCATGGAGGGCCCGAGCGTACAGGGAGACATATTTCTCCACCTTGGGGTGGGGGTGGGTAAGCCGGACAAACTCCACCGCTGCGCACACCTGGGAGGAGGCCAGGGTTTAGGGTTCTGAATGGGGCCATGCCCCCATTGTATTTGCATGTTTGGTAAAGGGGCTGGTGCAAAGCTTACAGCTTGGTCCTCATTGGATGTGGCAGAGAAAAGCAGAAAGGGAATGGCCATGGGGAGACAGCCAATGGCATCCAGTTGGCTATCGGGGATGGACATTTTTATCTTCCTCTTGTAGCGCTGTTCTGCAAACTCCAACACCTGGCACACATAGACACAACCAACAGTTAGACAGTGTAAGTTTGTGCGTGTAACCGTGTGTGTGTGTGTGTGTGTTACCCTGCTGGAGGATGTGGGACTCTGGTCCTGCCAGTCAGAGAAGAAAGCTCTGTGGAAGGATTCAGCGTAGGTGTCGCCGTGTGTTCCAGGTGTGGTCATGAAGCAAATGTAATCAGCCAGCACAGCCCCTCTCGCTGCCGGCTCTGCCACGTTGGCAAACTTCCCCACTGCCAAAGCCTGTGCCACCCTGAGAGAGCAGATAGCATTCAGAGTGTTCTCACCTGCCTGGAGACCTGTAGTGAGGCATACTTCATTGATTGATTTGACTGATTCCATTTGCTGTTCTATGAGGAAATTGTTTTAGCAGCTTTAATATACAGTCATTGATAAGGGGCCATTGAAATTAGTCAGTTCTGTTTAAGTTCTGTTGTCAGGTTTGTGGAAATGACTCAAATGAAATATATGTTTAAGCTGTTAAGTTGTAGTTACCTTGGTGATAGTGTACAGATTTGCCAGATGCCTTCCAGAACTTGAGCTTGTCATGGAGGATGATGTTTCCAACCACATGGGGTCTGTTATCGCCAGAAGACCATGCAGTGCGACCACTCCCTGCTATGGAATGGCGAGAAAGAGATTAACAACATTAACTAAAATGTGTGATTGTTGACGTATATAAGTCAACACTGTACTCGTTCCCTGCCATGTCAAATAGCATAAATAATGAACAATGTTCAAAACTAATTGTCAAATTCAGAAAAGGTGAATGTTAGCAAACATACCCGAATTTGACAGGGTGAGGATGCTGGACGGGTGTTGGTTTTTGGGAGTGTAGAAGCCGGTTATCCATCCTCCAAAATCTCTCTTGATATCATCGATATTGTAGTACCAGTGAACGGGCATGGACATTGCGTCGGCAGCGCACATTCCCCATAAAGCCTCTTGCACTGACCTCCGCACCTGGGTCATCTTTGATTTTTGAAAGCAAGATATATCATCTGTATGGTGATCGATGTAAAAGTAATAGGTGTCCAACCTTTTTAGAGCGATCGCTATAGACCTATACATTATATGCTAGTAGAGTAAATGAGCGAAGGACAATAACAACATTCAGTACATGGTATATATAATGGTAAACTATATACGTAAATGAAACACCATATTTTACCTCGAGAATTGTGGAATTATCCTCCTTTTGAAGGTGTACAGTACTTTCTGCCGCTTGTATCAATACCAGCATCGTCATGAATGGGCTAAAAATACATGCATAACTTCTACTTTTTGATGTTACAAAACCATAGAAGGGTATGTTCATAAATAACCACACCAGAAAAAACTTTTTGAAACGAGGAGATCCTGTCCAATGACAAACGACCATTTTCGATTCAAGACATTATCGTTACAAAACGTTTTTCCCAAACAAATACATCACAGACATACGGTATCTGTCTAAAAACGAGCTACATTATCGGACAAGCATCTACCGCCATTGAACACTCATGGACGGATGAAAATACAATGTTAAAATCTAATAATTTGTTTATAGACAAAAAATGATATAATACTTTGTTGACATACTCACTCCACGCTTCTTTCCAACGGCGAGCAAGGAGGGTCATTTCATGAAAAGCGAATCACGAAATTAAACCCTTCACGAAAATAAGAAATGAAAGTGTTTCTAAGTTGTGTACAAAAGTTGACTATTGAAAGCAATATATATATTAATGTGGAAAAAATGCATTCACCCAATGTAAAAGGGGTCAAATCATCTGATTAATGGATGGATTTGCAGTTGGTAAAAATATATCTGTAACAAAACAGTGAATTGCATTCTGGGTATTCGAATTTCACAAATGGATAGATTTCTTGATACGATCGAGAAGTAATTGCAAGGTGTAGTAGCCTATTCAAGGTACAGTAATTTAGCTTGTGTTTTGAACACATTTTAAGTAGAGGACCGAGATTCTTTGCAAGTTAACATGTTTTTTAAAACTATTTTCACTAGCAACTTCCTGAAATCAATGCATGCATGCTGCACGATTAGCATCCTTTTAGTAACTATCCTTACTATGTGTTGATGTATTTGCCTACTTAGATCATGTTTTGAAGAATCACATTCACCATTAATCGCCAGTAGTTTTTACACGTACACGTACTGATTTGACTCTATGTAAACGTTGCTGCTATAATGGACGGACAACATACAACATGAACAGAATACAAAGTCTACTCTTGGCTTTGCAAGTGAGAGGCTCTACTAAATCAGCGACACACGGGACATTATTATTAACATTGGCGTAATAATTTAAAACATTGACTTTCCAACCTAACACACATTCTCAAGGTCTTGTGCTATACATGTTATAATGTAGCCTATAATATCAACCATGGCTTTTCTATCTATAGCTGTATATTTTTTCAGAGGAAGCAGCTTCCTATCACATACTGTACGGTAAACATGGATGAGCCGGAGCAATCAGAAACTGGTGAGATATATTTTACTGTCTCTATTGTGTCTAGTTGCACATGTACAGGATTTAAAGCCGTTTGATAGATTAAACTGTCGGATGTATCAAGCCAATTGATTTTATTTACAAACAATATTTTTGCTCTGATGTCAGCCAGGGGGGCACAGTCATTCTGGTTGCAGGTGGATGTGGATGAAACATTTGATGAACTGCATGAATATCTGGTACACTTGAGGCATGTCATCAAGACCTGCACTGCTACCGACCAAGGTGAGATATACCAATGAACACACACAGGTTATTCTATACTTGTGAAACCTATCCCACATCCATGTTCCCTCTTACCTATCCCTAAAACTAGCCCTCACCCTGTTAGATTTACAGAGTAAAGATTCCCACTTTGAAATCTTGGAGTTTTTTATTCAGATGTTACAGCTTAATATGTCATCAAGTTATCTCTGCCTAAGATGGTTTGGGCATTCTCTGTCACTTTCTGCTACCTTGGGTTGGCTCTTATACTGTATGCCTATATGGGTGGTGGCCTGGATGCTTAGTAATGTGGGAAGGTAAGTTTAGGTGGATAGCATTTTCTCTGCGTTGTTTTTTTAGGATCCTGACAAAAAACCTATGGAGAATAAGTTTTCTTATACACAGCATGGATCATACAAACACCCAGAGACAATCCAAATATGCAGCAATTGTTTGTTTTCCCTTGTAGAATATGTCCAGGCAATGAATCTGATTACATTATTGGATTCTGGGTTGGATCCAGAGCCAGCGGCTCCAGTAACAGCGCCACCTACAGCTTCCGCTATCGGGAATGAGTCTTTTGTAAAGGTGGTTATTGGTTCTGGTATGTAGCCTACATCACTCCTAGGACATGAATTGACTGGACCGACTTGATGTAAATGCGGTCTGTTGTGTTAATATCTACCCCGGTACCCAGTCTCAGCTAACATAACGCCTCAACATGTGTCCAGTCTCAGGCCCTGATATTGATGACCCCCAGACTCCACTCCCCTCCCAGCAAACAGATCCCATCTCCAGCCCCTCACCCCCCTGCTACGACGGCTCCAACTTCCCTCTTTCGCCCGCTTATACCAACAGCGAGGACGTTATGGCCCCCCTAGTGCCCATCCAGCTCCACTACCAGCCCCACGCCTGCAGCCAAGCTTGCATTCCCCGTCGGCCAGCATCTGTCCAGGGCCACAACCCTCTCACTATCCCCCTGTTGTGCTCCTTCCAGCGGCAGTGTGCTGCTGCCACCACTCTTACTACAGTGACTGAGGCAGAGTCCGACAAGAGCCAGCCCAACTCCAATGGGGAGGGTTCAGACAGTTCTCTGGGTGCTGAGTTGGACTCCCAGGTTGCAGAGCTGGACGTTGTTTACAAGGCTCCCTGTGGGAGGAGCCTTCGCACCCCAGGGGAGGTGCTATGTTACCTGGTTGTCACGGAGAGTTACAACATCCTGCAGGTGGATGACTTCACCTTTGACCCCACGGTGCAGCTGAAGTGTCTGCGCCCCACGCAGTGGCGCCGCCCTGGGCCAGCTGAGAGGGACCTGAGCCGGGGCTCTGAACCAACACCGGTGGAGTTGTGCCTGGGGGAGGAAGGGAAGCGGCCAAAGGACTTTCGCTACAGGAAGGAGCGTTGGCCTCATGGCTGTTTCCTCAGTTCCGGCCCTCTGTTCCTCAACTGCTGTGACTGCACTGATGGATGTAGCGATTCAGAGAGTTGCGCCTGTGCTCGGCAGAGCCCCAAGGGACAACACTACTCCCATCAGAGACTGACTGAGCCGGTGCCAAAAGGGTTAGTTGGGATGGGCCTTTTCAGCCATTTAGATTTTAATGTTGTCTGTGGTTTTTTTGGGCCTGGTGAGTACATGCCATTGACAACGTGTGTGTGTGTGTGTGTGTGTGTGTGTGTGTGTGTGTGTGTGTGTGTGTGTGTGTGTGTGTGCGCACGCGCGCGCGCATTTGGTAGGCTGTATGAGTGCGGCCCCTGGTGTGGGTGCGACCGCAGCAAGTGTCAGAATCGAGTGGTCCAGCGTGGACTGCGTGTCCGGTTGCAGGTCTTCCCCACCGGAAACAAAGGATGGGGGGTGCGTTGCCGTGATGACCTGGACCGAGGAACTTTCGTGTGCACATATGCAGGTACAGTTCAGTTAAAATCAACCATTTTTTGCCAGGGATGTCAAACTCATTCAACAGGGTTAGTATCTGTTGCGTTTTAGGTTTCATCTTTCAGTTGTAGCCAACTAATACCTAATACATCTGTTGAGAGTACTTCCTAATAAGTAAAGGTACAGTACTTCCTAATAAGTAAAGGTACAGTACTTCCTAATAAGTAAAGGTACAGTACTTCCTAATAAGTAAAGGTACAGTACTTCCTAATAAGTAAAGGTACAGTACTTCCTAATAAGTAAAGGTACAGTACTTCCTAATAAGTAAAGGTACAGTACTTCCTAATAAGTAAAGGTACAGTACTTCAAAATTAGTAAAGGTACAGTACTTCAAAATTAGTAAATGTACAGTATTTCCTAATTAATTATGGCACAGTAAGTCATAATTAGCAAATATAATGAATCAGTCAAGGACAAGGTAGAAAAGAAACCCTGCAAACACATGGCCCACTGTGAAATTAGTTTCACTCCTGTGATATAAACTGTCCACTTAAAATCTTCTCCCATCTAGTAGGTGTTAGCTGAATTAAACAAACACTAATTGTATTTCAATTACTCTCATATTTTCACTCTTTTATTGTAAAACAGTATTTGCCATTCTAGCTATTAAAAATCTAGCAGCAGCATTTGATACACAAAGTGACAAGGTGAAACTCGAAAAAGCAGTACTATATAATGTGCTTTTTTATTAATATATTTGCTCAGATTTCACATTGTCATTATTGGGTGTTGTTTGTAGAATTTGAGGAAAATTATAAATGTAATTTCAGAATAAGGGTAGAAAAAGTGAAGCGTTATGAATACTTTCCGGATGCACTGTGACTAAAACCATGTGAATTCGAACAGCAGGCAGATCCTCTGCTGAAAGATAAGCTATATACACATTTGAAAAGACGTTGGACATTTTAACAGAGTAACTGGCTCAGCAGACTTCAATTTATTGTAAAAAAAACATATTCTAGGAACCATATTCTAAATAAATTTCATCTTTGGGTCAGTGCTACAGGCACTATTCAATAGGATCATATCTCACCTCTAACGAGCAAATCGATGTCATGTTTTCCATACACTATTGCTTATAATGCGCAAAAGTTGGAGTCATAATTATTTTGTTGTGACGTGACATGTATGCATTCCTAAAAACATTCAGATTGACATAAAAGCCCACCTGAAATATAGTTGGATATGTGAACAAAACAGCTTTTAAATAAATGTACTGGTACGCGTAAACAATGCTTCTAAATGTAATTGCATTACAGGTGGAATGCTTGACTCATTTATTCAGCAGAACAAATTTAATGACATTTAGTTCTAGGATACATTATGAAGCTATTACAGATTGGAGGCCTATTATTGTATGTTGAACATAATTGTGTGAAAAACAGCATATTTCCAATGCAATACACTCCTCTCCTTAACAAAGATTTCATTTTTACCAAGCGAGTAACCATGGCACGTGACAAATTCACTTGTTACACTATATTGCAACTTTTGTCAAACTCTGAAATTTGGATTGCGTCATAAATTTTATGAACCTCATTGTAGCTCATTAGTTTTCCCGCAGGTTAACATGATTTTGACCGATTTTGGGTAATTGGGGTGATATGCTACTTGTAGAGGCTGTGTACGAGCACTGACGCAAAGAACAAGTGGTATTTATCAATGGTGATTTCCTACCGGTGTGCGTAAAATAGTCATATGATCATTGATAAATCCCATTATTTTTAGGGTTTGTTGGCCAATAGAAATCCATAATTTCATTCTGCATTTTCTATGCACCCAAACTACTGTATGTTGACAAAATGTTGTGCTGTTTGGCAAGATATCATGGAAATCTGCATGTGAAATTTGCAAACATTTGAAATGTAGCTAGACCCTTCAAATGTTGCTCAAAATAAAGTATGGAAAACATTATTTGTTTCCTTGTGTGTTAAACTCTTTTCTCAAACTCCAGGGGTGGTTCTCCGGGCTGGCCTAAACTCCCAAGAGCCCCCCCCACCAAAGCGCCAGAGGGTGGAGCTTCCGTCCGATGACGAGGTGGAGGTGGTGGATGAGTGGCTGGTGTCGGCAGTAGAGGGGCAGGCAGATGCAGAGCCTCTGGAGCCCTCTCCCCCCTTATCACCTGATGGGCTTCATGTGCCAGTTATCCAGAGGCCTGGCCTGGAGAACTTTCCACAGATACAGGCTGTGGTGGTGGGGCAATCTCTCCCAGGTAAAAGACGCTTACCCTACAGTCACACGAGCGACAAAAGACAGCGACACGCACTCACTTGGTGGGCATTTCTGTATTGATACTAGCATGCCGTTGCATAGTATCTGCGAGAGGTCTTAAAAGTTACTTCAGAGATATTGTCAAGTCACAAAAACTATGTTATTTTATTTAAAAGTATGTATTTCTCGATAGAAGTAACAAAGTATATGAGATAAAATGCCAAACATATCAGATATATACAGAAATACGATGTCCCGAAGCGTTTCCGCCATCTTGAATTTTTTTCTTCGACTCGAGCAACCAACGTATACGTCACGCTGCCTTCACTCCAATTGGTAGTCGCTTTTTCGCTTCGCTCAGCATTTGCATAAAATAGACTTCTTGTCTATTTGGGCCCCGCCTTGCTCGCGGCAGCCTGTCGCTTTGTCGCCGTCTTTTGTCGCTCGTGTGACTGTAGGGTAACTGCCACACTCACAACTGTTTCATTGATGTCGGTTTGGTTTAACCAGGCTTAGGTTTCCAGTGATAAGATGGAAGGCATTAAGAGTCACAAATTTAGGCAAACTTATTCGGTTTCCTGTAAATATTTTCCCCACAGGCATGGAGGTTGAAGAGGGGAAGGAGCACAAAAATGTGGTACAGAAAACTCAGTTGATTTCCGAGCCACCCTTGAAAGAAGTGGATGTGAAAATGTCCCCGTCCAAAAGAACAAGTCCTGAGAACCTAAAGCAGAACCCTGTGGAGCACCTGTATTATCTAGACGCCACCAAGGAGGGGAACGTGGGAAGGTTCCTAAATGTAGGTGCCTTAATGTAAACTTTTGCTGGAGGCCGAACCCAAAGTAGGTAACCCCTAAGCCCTTGAATTGTGATTTATATTGTCACATGCAAGGGTACTTAAAAGTGCACTACCAAAACAACAGAGAGTGGTGAGGATAGTGACCAGATACAGAATCACTAACAACGTGCATCATGGGCAGTCGGATAAGTGAGGTTCAAGTCTGATAACAACGTTATTATTGTTCATTAAAGTTGTCACTTCGAGACCAACACCTTTACACAGGTCACTACAGTTTGCATTGAAATGTGGGTGATATCAACCCACAAGTGAGGGATGTTGTTCACTCGTCCACTAAAACGAAGTAAAGGGATTAGGAGGCAGCTTTTATACCTATCAATCAAAACTTCATCCAGTTTTCCTCAAAGGAATGTGTCTAGGGCAAGTGTTTTGGCGCTGTCTACTCAGTATGTGAGTTGCAGTATATATTTACTCCCATTCTGTAATACAGCCACTCTTAACCTTTGACCTCTTGTCCCTACAGCACAGCTGCAACCCCAATCTGTTTGTGCAGAATGTCTTCACTGACTCTCATGATCCCAACTTTCCCATCATCGCGTTCTTCACCAGCAAGTACGTTTATTTACAAGTTTCTGCTCCCCGCAGGAATGGAAATGATTGGGTGTTGAAACCGTTAGCGTAGAACCCCCTATTATCGGCATACCCAGCAACTGTTTTGAAATATATTTTATTTTACAGTGTTATCATTGCATCAAACTGTCTATGTTTTTCGATAATTTAGTAAAAATGTCAGCTAGCTTGTTACCGAATATCATGTCTAAAATGTTTTTAGAAATAGGACTATTTGCCACGTATATAAAAAAATATGACCTCCAATTTTTGGCCACATCCTTATTTTTTTCAATAACATTACATGTATATTATGTTATTGTTGTTTCAAAAAGCTACATTGTGTTGTTCTTCAAATTGTTTACTAGAACGCTAGCAACACCTTTAGCTGCAGTATATTTTTGAGGTTTTAGGAGATTACCTGAGGGGGGTCTGTTGCCCAAGTCGAATTTTACAATTTGCAACATGTCTCACACAACGTTGATGCATCATCACCTAAAAAAAAGACAAAAGAACAACTTAAAAAGGCATACATTTTGTTTGAAAATCTGTGGATTTGTAGCCGAAAAGGTATAGCAAAAAGTATTCTTGTTTTTCAGTGAATGTCAGTTTTGAACTTGAGGAGATTTATTCCTCCAACCGCTAGTGGCCGATAATAGGGGGACGTTAGCCATGTGATTGGTCACATAAAAATCAGGATGTATGCTTTCTTTTAGAGTGGTGAAGGCGGGGACTGAGTTGACCTGGAACTACTCCCACAAGCCTGGCAGTGACCCAGAACAGGAAGTATCATGTCAGTGTGGTAGTGATGACTGCCATGGACTGCTGGCTTGAATCCTGGGAGATTATCACTAATAATGAATTATAGCCTGCTCCTGGAAATGCAGACTCAGGATTTCTTTGTTTGCATACTGTCACTAAATGGTTTTAGACCTTTATCTAAAACTTAATCAATAAAAGGAACCTGATTGAAACTTATTTCAGGTCTGTACACTACATTGGATTGGGTGTACAGTACCTTGTGGACCCCCGTGGACGTTTCCTCATTTTGTAGTGTGACAACCTGGAATTAAATATGATTTGGATCATTTGTTTTACACATCTTACCAAACATTTTGAAGGTGCAAAATATTGTTTTTACTGTGACACAAGTTAAATAAAACTTTTTTAAGATTAGTTGGTTACATAATTATTCACCCCTTCCTATGAAACCACTAAATAAGCTCTGGCACAACCAATTGCCTTCAGAAGTCACAATTAGGTAAATGGAGGCCACCTGTTTCCAACTGAGGAGTCACATGATCTCAAAATAAATACACCTATTTCTGGAAGAGTTTATTAGAGAGCTTATGTAAACAATCAGCATCAAGGACACGAAGGAGCTATCAAAACAGGTCTGGGGTAAAGTTCTGGAGAAGGCCTAATAAAGTTCTGGAGAAGGCCTAATAAAGTTCTGGAGAAGGCCTAATAAAGTTCTGGAGAAGGCCTAATAAAGTTCTGGAGAAGGCCTAATAAAGTTCAGGAGAAGGCCTAATAAAGTTCAGGAGAAGGCCTAATAAAGTTCAGGAGAAGGCCTAATAAAGTTCAGGAGAAGGCCTAATAAAGTTCAGGAGAAGGCCTAATAAAGTTCAGGAGAAGGCCTAATAAAGTTCTGGAGAAGGCCTAATAAAGTTCTGGAGAAGGCCTAATAAAGTTCTGGAGAAGGCCTAATAATGTTCTGGAGAAGGCCTAATAATGTTCTGGAGAAGGCCTAATCAGAGTTGGATTATGAAAAACATATTCCAATCTTAATTTAGGAGGATGGGCTCAAATTAATGTCTGGACTGGGGGAAACGGAACAATAGTGCACACTGGGTTTGGTGCATTGCACACCGTTCCATTAGCTCCGGTCCCGAGTGTAACATGAGCCCGTCCTCCCCAATGAAGATCCACCGACCACGATTAAATATATCCCGGTGCAACATTATTAAACAAAAGAATATGGCTTGACCGTGACTGCCTACAAGGCCGTCCACCAAAGCTCAATTACCGGGTAGGGATGGCATTAGTCAGAGAAGCAATCAAGAGGCTAATGGTAATTTTGAAGAAGATCCGCAGCTGAGATGGGAGAAACCGTCCATAAGACAATTGTTACCCGGACGCTCCACAAAGTTGGGCTTCATGGAAGTGTGGCGAGGACAAAGCCATTGCTGAAAAGACCCATCTAATCCCTTTTAGAATTTGTGAAAAGTTAAATGGGAGACAGCAAATGTGGAAAAGGTTCTCTGGTCTGATGAGACCAAAATTGACTTACTGACTTTAGCCCAAAATGCTGTGTGGCGTAAAGCCAACACTCATCACCCTGAAAACACTCATCCTACGGTGAAGCGTCGAAATACTTTTCATAGGCTCAGGGTCTGAAGAACTGGTCAAGATTGAGGGCAAGATGGATGGGAACAAAATACAGGGCAATTCGCATACCAACCTTGCTCTTGTTTTTAGGTAGTTTTAATTGGTTTATTTTTATTTTTTTATTTTATTAGTAAGCTAAGCAAACTACCGGCTACTGGATTCCCTGCTTTGACCTAAAACGATACACTTTGGAGGGCTTGTTGGTCTTTGGTATTCATGAACGCTACTGGAAATGTAGGAGTTGCATTTATTGCGCTCTATTCCGGTGAAACCATAGATTATTTCTTTCTTAACTGTTCATCTTTGTGAAACCATAACATTAGTTATGATCATAACGCTATCCTATACCTGGAGCATTGGTATTAATAAAGGTCTTCAAGAGAGGTGCCAAAGGTCAGTCAGGTGAGAAACAAAGATTTTACTTTACCAGTTCAGACACGTACAAAATTTGAATGGATTGATCACTCTTTAAGCCTTGAGTTATTGTAAATGTGAGTTGAATAAGATTTTTTTTTGAAAACAGGCAAGAATAAGAGAAAGAAGCTGCAGGCTGACATGGCTGAGGGAGCTGGTCCCATCATGCTCAGCCTTAAACTAAATGATTTTCATAAGATTGTCAGTTAGAGGTTTACACATTAAACATCACTCGTCTTCACTCCATAGTGGAAACTAGGTGATATAGCAAGACTGAAGTAGGCATTTGTGTTTCAGTCACATAATGTTTTTTTATCAAAGTTTTGGACTTGGAGAGGCGGATACACTTGACCAGCCCCCGTCCATACATTTCTACTGACATACCTACCGATGTTGTGGAGTGATAATTTGTCTATTAAGTGTAATACATAGAACACCATATAGGAGTCTGCAAAACAAATTCACTAGCCTATTTCTCATGATCTACTCCCAACTATTGAAAATGGACCAATCCAAGCAAAGAACTTGAGAGTCATGGCAAGAATGTATTAAGAGAATGATCTTGTAACTCAAATGGATTTACTTAACATTGTCAATGAAACCAATAAACAAGGCAGCATCATACAGGTTACATGTAAGATAGTACTGAATGAACAAAGCATTTATCTAAACATGAATCCTTTGATTTGGACTGAGACCTATGGTAGGTTGAGAACTATGTTTGACTTAAAGTCCAAAAACCTAAAGCTAACATTGATTTAGGGAGAGAGGAAGTGAGAGAGAGACAAAGGGAAGGAGAGAGGGAATAGTTAATACATCACTGGAACCAGGAAATAAAAGAGAAAAAACTATGACCTTGTCCTGCTTTTAACCATCTTATAACCATCTGTCTAAGTTTGAATTCAAACTGAGTTTGACCAATCAAGTAACTTCATTTCAACCTATGCATGTGATGTCACCTCTCTGCTTCACAGAGGAGAAACTATGGGTGTTGACCAGAATTATTGTCCATCACTGAAACGAATGGTTACAGTGTTGTTCAGAGACAGACCTGGTACCGCCCCCAACTACAATGACAGCCAACCGTTTTGGAGCATTGTATTCAGATGTCTCTGCACCCTCTGCCATGGGTGCAACTGCTCCAATTTACTCTGCTCCCTGCAATGCTCCATTGGTCCATGATAAGCCTCGTAAGAGCTTCTGCTGTTGTGCTAGGCAGTTCAATTACATTAAACGTTTCCGTCCACTGGCTTTGCTACCCAGGGGCACAATTTTAGGACATTATTGAGCAGTTACTTACAGTCCTACGCCACCACAAAGATTATGTCAATGTTATCATTCTCGTGAATTTTAATGACATTAAGTCTGGTGGTTCTGAACTACTTAAAGCTGATATTAAAATGCTGATTGGGTGTCTCTTGGATGCAAAAAAACATTGTATCATATCTTGAAGTGTGAACTCTTCCAGTACTCATATAATTTGTGATAACAAAATTGTAGGGGTCTGGGTTATTTGGATTTAAATATATGGAGTTTACAGTCTAAAATTGATTTCATTGAGACTTTTAAGACTTGTCTATTCCAGATTTTTTAGTTTTATCAGAAACTTTGCTAACAAATAATGCTAATGATGTGTATACAACATTAGATGTACAATGTTTTTAGAGCAGATAGGATGACTTTAGGCGGTGGTGTCACCATCTACACTAGAAATCACATCTCTGTCTCTTTGATCAAATCTGTCTCTATTTCAAAACAATTAGAATTGTTAGCATTAAGTATTACTCTAGGCAAAAATTTTAATAATACAGTTATTGGTGTATATCGTCCGCCATCGGCTAAGAAAAGGCATGCTAAACCAGTTAACTGATCTATTAGCCACGTTTACATCTAGTGAAGGAATTATTCTAGGATATTAAATTAGACTGGGAATCTCACAAATTCAAGTATGGTAGTATAAAGCTTTTTTGTGACGAGTTAAAACTAACACAGCTAATTACGAAGCCAATAATCACTATTATATTATGACAAATGCTCCAGATAAATATTTGGCATGCAGTATTATTCTATTAAATATAAGTGATTATTTCCCAATTGCATGGTGTTAAAGATGCTCGAATTCACAGGGCAAATCTAGATATTATCACAAAGTTATTTTAATGAGCAAGTTTTTTACAAGATCTTTGTGCTGTAATCTTGATGGTATTTCTAACATAACAGATGTTGAACTTGCTCTACAGTAATTCATCAGTGTTTTTACCTCTGTAGCAAACAGACATGCTCCGTATAAGAGGATAATGGTGAGAAATAGCTGATTTCCATGGTTTAGTTCTGAATCTGATCCATCTCACAAAAGAAAAGAGGCATGAGGCAAAGCTAGATTTATTGACTTAGACTTGATTTATTGACTTAGCTAGATTTATTGACTTAGGGTGAATCTTTGCACAACCGGCAACAATGGCAGCCAGATCATCAAGAGAGCATGTAATTTCTGTAATGTCTATAATAAAATACTCAAAATGTCAAATAGCACAATGTTATTTATTGACCTGAAATTCACTCCATAGGAACAGGTAGGTATATCCACAGGCAGAGTTATCCAAACAAGCAGAGGTCAGAACGGAATAGCTGGTATGGCTAAAGTACATCTAGGGATATCAAATGGTAGAGTAATCCAAAACAGGCATAGGTCAAAACGGAATAGCTGGATGGCTAAAGTACATCTAGGGATATCAAATGGTAGAGTAATCCAAAAC